>UZAE01001287.1:0-14119 GCA_900617975.1 Rodentolepis nana | reverse complement strand
CAGGGTGCACCACGAGGAGGTAAGTCTATCTCACACCCCACGGATCTCTATTGATTTTTTGATGCATGAGCCTACCAATCAGGATCTCGAGTGTTTAGTTGATAGAAGGAAAGACATGAGGAAGTCAGAATACTTATAAAGTGGTATTTATCAGTCAGGAGAAAATGTATAAACAGCGCAAACAATAACTTATACTTGTCTGCTTCTAAGAAATTTTTGTTTAAAATGATTATCTGAAATTGCTCCTAATATAAGATGTTCAGTTATCTGACGTCTCCTATTTTGACTAAAGTTGATGTAATGATGCAAAGTTTATGTCAGAACTAATCTTGAAATTCGTACTGTCCCTACCGTCAGTTATCTATTTCAAATAATAATAGAAATTTTCAATAAAATTAAATTTTGAAATAAAACTATAACGTAAATCAATGGAGTAAGTGAATTTAAAAGTACAAAAAGATATTTTTAATTTAAAAAATCGAAGTAGGAGGACTCAAAAAATCGAGAAATTGAGTCGTATAAAAATTGATTATTATTTTATTGTCTTAAAATAATGTTATATGATGATGGTTATTGAGAGATGAATTAAACACGTCTGTGCTAAATATATTTGGGCAATATTTCTTAAAGTGCAGCCACGTTCACAACGTTTTAATTTTGTCTGAGTTTAATCCGAGAAGCAGATGCCAGACGAACTTTGGCACTTAGCATTCAAATTGAATTCACGATAACGCGCGCTCATTGAAGCTAAGTAATGACGTTAGTAAAGTCTCATCTAAGAACTACGCAGAACAAATTCTCGCATTCATGAACACTTAATTGTTCCCCAAGCCCAATTCGGAAAAAAAACAATAAAAGCAAATAGAGTACAATAAATAATTTTTATTTAAGCAACTGTCATGCAATTTGAAACCATTAAAAATTAATTTATTTATCTCAAATGGCAGGCGTTTTGATAGTTATCATTAGCCCTTAATCAAATGGCAGGCGTTTTGATAGTTATCATTAGCCCTTTGGTTGACTTCGGACTTCATTGAGAGGAGGAGGAACATCAAAGTGACAAAAAGTTGAGAGGGCGACAGAATAATAATTCACAGATGTAGAAGAGACAGGCAGACACAAAGGCAGAGAAAGGGTAAGATGAGTATTGTGTAAGGGGTCGAATGTGACATGCAGTCGGGTCATGGTAGTTAGAAGTCAGAAGTCAACTGTCGGTTTATAGACTTGTTTGCCGTATGGATATACGTTGCCCGGGATGCCTTACATGGAGATAAGTCTATTCCGTACCCCAAACCATTAAAAAGGCTTATCTTAAACGGCATGAACTATTAAATTAACAAATTCGATCCGCGGATGAAGCTTTCTCAAATTTTCATGATATTGGAATTTCGGAGTGAACGATTATGGAGAACTTAAGCATTGCCAATATTCCCATTACGTCCATAACATTTTTCATCTTACTTTAATTCCTTTCTTATCCAAAAGGGTTTAGGGGAGGAGTGATTTATTAACCAATCAGGGAAGGGTGGGTTTTGGCATTTATAAATTCTGACAGTAGTGAGTCCTAGCCTACGAGGATGAGTCTTGCAATATGAAATAACGTCGAATTATCTTATAAATAAAAAATAGTTTTTCGTCTTTTTAAATTAATTTAAGAGCAAAGTATGGGTTAATGCATGAAATAAATTCTATAATACATGCAATGATTCCGATAAATTTTGAAAATGAATTAGCATATACTTAAGTGAGGAAGCAAAATCATTGCTACTTTGCAATTGAAAATACTTTTTAAATGGGAAGGTAACATGATCATTGGGTGGTTTCTATTATATTGTATTATTTTGGATAATGATAATCTAAGGATTAAATGCTTTTTAATACAACTTATTGTATTCGAATCAGGCAACTTTAGAATTATTTCTCAAGGGACGACTAATCGGGGTGGTATGCAAGTAGCTTTCAAAGTGTCTCGAGGGAATATGATATTAAAAAACAGATATTTAAAACAACACTATCTTGATAGTGAACATTAATTAAATTTTGTTTTTGAATCCACGATTAACCACATCACGTACTTTGTTTAAAGTGAACTATAATATTGGGGAAAAACTCACCAAAAAATTTGAAGTTAAGCTGTTATTCAAAGTACGCATTGTTGGCGAAAGTTTCGTGCTTCGTGTTTACATTGACACTTTAAATTATGACACTTTGGCGAGACTTATGAAGGAAACACGGCAGTTGACTTCTCACTTCAACCTACCATCACCCCACTGTATGTCATATTCTACCACTTCCATCGTACTCACCTCACCTTTTTCACCGTACCATTGTGTCTGTCTCTTTTACATTTACATCTGTGAATCGCTCTTCTATTCCCCCTGTCGATTTTTTTTCACTTTGATGTTCCTTCCCCTCTGTGAAGCCTGAAGTTGACTAACGGGCTAATGATAACTATCAAGACGCCTGGAATTCGATATAAATAAATAAAGGAAACACGACAATCAATTTAACTAACGATGTACCTTGTAGTACACGTTATACTCTTTCAGGTTGGGAGAAGATTATGTACATTTTGTTGTAATTCGATGCTAAATCTGATAATTGAATCAATGTGGATCTGAAAACGCCTCATTTGAATTTCATAAATCCTGAACTAACAGCGAGGTTTAAACTCGTACATATATATATATATATATATATATATATATATATATATGTTCGATATGAAATTCCGTGAGGAGGTTTTAAACTTATAATTGCCAATAATTAGATGAATTTGATTAAAAGAAGGCTACAATTTATATGAAATTGAATAAACTTTTGGTTTGATGTAACTGAAAATTGGGAAAAATCTGTTATCTCTAGAATAAAAAGCAAAACATATTTTATTCAAAGTAGATATTTAGTACTTTTAATAAAAAGTACTTTATAACTTTTGACACTTTTTTTACCTGAAATATTTTCGAATGATTGCTAAAGCAGAAGCACTTTTTATTCAATAGAATTAAGCCTGCCAATTTAAATGGATATTGCGATGCCGGTGAGGTATTAGCATAAGTACCAATTTGGCACTTCAGAAACGCAAGGCGTGGATGAATGGAAGAGCATTTTACCTCGTGAAGTGGATTTGGGGGGATCTTTCGATGAGGCTTCTACTTCTAAGACAACTTTGATATTAATAAACTAAGAAATTGATAGTCCCTTTGCACCCCAATTCAGAGGACTTAATAGTCCCCAAACCAATAAAAATCTAAAAGGATTTGACTTCAAGGGAACTGTTTGAACAAAGAAATTATCTTGTGCACAACCTTTTCTTCTAAGTGCAAAACAAAACACCAGATCCAGACTATTTCCAGAATTCACCACAAATATTACAAGTAAAACTTCACTTCTAATAAATGCGTCAGAGCAGTTTCAAAGATAATAATAATAGTAATAACAATAATTGATAATAATTTTGAGAGGTGAATTGGTTCCATGAAGCTTATATCAGAATCGGAACTGATTTGAAGTGAAACTTTGCAGATATAAAGATCTCAAATGGTGTAAAAGTAAAGATATTGCCCAACATTTTTTTCATTTATTCAACTTTTATATTCCAATTGAACTAACTGTAAATTATAGTTTTTCAGAAAAGAATTTAAATAAAGTCACATTGACTAAGTTATCAGTAGATAAAGAAAAGTAGAACTTTTTGAATGTCCCATAAAATTCCGAAGTCCAGAATGCAGGTAGAATCCCAGCTGAGATGATAAACTATAAGGAATTAAAGATAACGCGACTGAAATAGGAATGTGAAAGAGCAGAATGCAATGCCGTGTGTAAGCGAATTTTTGATGAACATCCAAAAACATGAAAAATTGTAGATATGAGTTGACCGACGCGTCAATGTGCTTGCAAAACTGATGCATTTCTAACTTAGCAAGTTTAATCGAGTATATACCGCCTCACCGCCCACTTGAAAATGGATAAAATAAAATAAAATTTAAATTTTATCGCCATCTGCCATCAAGGGTAGTCTACAGGACTGCCATTTTTACTATTTGGACACAAAAATGCCAAGTGAATTTATCCACCTTCTCGTTGTTCATTCCATAACATTTAACATGGTGGGTGTCATCAATTGGAGAATTAAAATTGAAAATAAATTAAATAAAACCAGACATTACAAAGTTGCTTCCGTTGGTCATAAATTAAAATGAATATTTTAAATGCCAGTACAAGATTGTCCAAATTGACATTTATTCACACCACGACCTGGTCCCTGGACTGAGCATTTCAACCGTATATCAGAAGAATAGAATTTGTTTCAACTAATGAGTTATTGAAATTACTGATTTTCCAAACTGTATGTGTTAAATCCTACAAAATCATTTATTTGAGGGCAAGGCTGGTTCATTACAACATTTCATGCTAATTTCGATGCAGATTATCATAATTCGAATTGGATGAGGGTCGTTATTTTATCATGTCTTTGAAAATAAATGTATATGCCTGCTGACTCAAAGTCACTCAATTTTGCTTCAAGCAAATTTTTTGCTACTGAAATATGGTAATTTTTTGAATTCTTTTAAGACCTTTTCTGTTACTACTCGTTTGAAAAGTATGTATATTCTCGAAACTTTGATGGAAATAGTTCATTTCTACTAAAATTTAGCAGAATTCACGACGAAAATTTATCGGGTTTTGCCATCAATTCAACTTTTATGCAAACTAATGGTTTACATTCAACCATACGTGTTTCGAAACCATAATGGCAACAATTGACCAAAGGGGTGTATTTTATGCTTTTTCAAAACCACCCAAATATGTGTTCAATAAAGGGGAAAAGTAACTTCTTGTTTCATTATTTGGTGTAATGCTTCATTTTACTGTAAAATGGTAAAATGTTTGAATTAGAACGTATGTACTGGTTTGATTAAATCTCTCAAAGATGTGCATTTTGAAAAGATACGATTTTGAAAGGCCTTTTGTGTTTCTGATCGCTTAATAAAGGTGGGCATTTCAATTATTAAATGGTTAAATATTTCTTTTTTTATTCTAAATTTAAGAAATGTTGATTTGGAGAAATAAAGCATAACTCATGCCAAATTTTGGATTTAATCCCTTAACCTGTTAAGAAATACATAACGCTTTTGTTAAAAATAATTTATGAATTAACTATTATATGTAATTGAATTAATTGTTCTGTTATTTATATATCGGCCAAGCAAATTTTTCAGCGTTCTTTTCATTTAAGCCGGGATTTTGTTTCCCAGTTAGATAATTTAATTTATTAAAGCATATATTTATTTAGAATACACAGTCAATAGCCCTTCATGAAGATAAAAACTTGGAATTCATTTTTTGTATTTTTTTCTGAGCAAATCAATGCAAAAATGCAATAGAGTCTTGGTTTCGGGTATCTATTTAGTCCATCTGAAGGAGTAATTTTAATTGAAATCAAAATATTTCTTGCTTGTTTTCATTTCATCTAATAAAAGAAAGAATTGAGCGTTTAAAAAGTAAAGTCTGAGCTCCTATTGGTCAGACGCTTTGGAGACACAGCGAAGTGGATGCTACTGAGCTTCCCATCATCTTAACTTTGTTTAGCTTGACTATCGATTTAATTATAATTAAATCTATTTGGAAACCTCTGGTTAACTTAAATTTAATTTTAATACCTTTTTTAACATCGATGCTAATCAATGACTAAGAAAAATAGAAATGTCAAAGAAGTAAACAATTTTATTTCGAGCTTGCTTGAGTTGTTGCATTGACAGAAGTTAATGTTAATTAAATATTAAAACTAATGCAATAATATTTTGATATTATTATTCCTAATTTTGTAAACCCAAATATTCAGAAATGTGACAACAACTGGATTTGATTATTTCCGTCTAATTTAATATTTTTAATACATTACCAAAATAACTTAAAATAATATATTTCCCTGAAAATCTTGAATATATCATTAACAAAATGGCAAAGAAACAATCAATTCAATTTAAAGTTTAAGGAAAAAAGATTTTAAATTCAATTATACTTTACTTTTTTTACAAGTCAAATTTTAAATTCATACAAAGTGCACTCTCGTTTTTATTATGCCTTTGAATATTCTACTAGATAGAGGATGCGTGTTAATTTTCCTAGTGAAAAATATTTTGACTGAATAATTAATATATTGTAAATCTTTTTAATTCAATTTTCTAATTAAAACACTGTAATTTTTAAATGAGGTTCAATTTGCCCTGTGAAAATCTTTGAATTACAGATGCTAATTCGGTTAAAACTTGAATTTGACGAGTATTTGAAGATTTGAAGACCTTCAACGAGTTTCCAATTAACAAACTCTGACTGCATTTAACAGCTCTATCGGGCTCTTGGATAACGAAGTAACTTATCGTCCAATATATACTTATATATGAATATACGCGGTAAACAAATGTGTACAATTGCTGTATAAATGGAAAAATCGATTTTTCATATAAAAAATATGTATAGAAATTGGATAAATTTAAACATACAGAAAATGATCGGTAAAAATGTGAGCTTTTTATTTTGCTTCAGCTCTCAACTATTTAATTATTTTAATTAATAATTATAAGCATGTTCACTACATTGCCCACATTGGTTGTAATGCTTGTAACCTATAACCTTGACTGATTTAAGTCAGGTAACGTGGAAATTGGTTTAGGAAGTTGGTGATATATGCTAATTTATGCTATTACTCAATAATTTAAGGCACAAGGTACCTCTAAATGGTAATAACTTTAAGATGAATCTACTTAATTAAAGAATGAAGTAGTACTTCATTTACCGTTCACGGAAATCAATTGTTCATTTCACCTCTACCTAAACTTCTTTAAAAACTAAAATATGAAAATTAATGCAACAAATTATTTTAAAAATGACAAATTTTTAATTTTAAATACTCATTTCTTTAGTTAGATGGAAGTTATAATAAATTAGGAAGAAACTTAAATCAATCGATGAATTTTATTGTTATCCAGCTAAAAATAATAGGCAAAAACATAAATTTCCATAATAATTTTTTGTGAATTCGCACAAGAAATGTAACTTGTTCATGGCTAACTAGTCTCAATAGTGGAAGAAAATTGGAAAAATTTTGATATAGAGAAGAAAATTTTGTAATTGTTTAGTGGTTTCAAAATTAAATGCCAAAATGAATATTTCCAATAATTTCGCTTATATTCCACTGGAAAGTCCGCTCTTAGCATTAAAATTAGTCTAAAATAGAGCACATTTTCCCAATGGATACTCTCAAAATTTGCAAAGTTTCATTTAATAAGGTATTGCATTAATTTACGAATGAAATAAAATTTTAAATAAATTCCTGAAATTCGTTTTTCCATCTTTGTAATCTATGGTCCGCCCTATGTAAAGTGCCGTTGATAAATATATTTTGACTTCACCCACTCATGGGTTAACTGAAATTTTTGTAGTAGAAAAAATAAATAATGATACCTATTTAAGGAACTTCATGAAAAAATTGTTTCTATTTAGTCAATACAAGTGTAATCAAATAAAAGAAAATAGTTTTAATTTGGTGATATTTAAAAAGCATATATAGACATCGTGTTGGACAAAACATCTCTGATTTTAGTTGTCTCAGCATTGGGACTTGAAGCTTTTTAAACCTTGAAGGACTAACAAAAATCAGGCATGCGTGATACTCCCTATGCACGAATATTTCATGGAAACTAAAAATGCTCAAATTACAAGATTTATGCTTGATAAGATATATTCACTGCTACAAGCAAACGAACAAAATAGAAGTTAAGTAAATAAAGTAATTAGTTATATATATTTATTGTTATTGAACTTCCTCGGTTAAAAAAAGTATCAAAATTACTTTTCAATGTTTGAGGACAAACATGACGTAGATGTAGTGAACTCGCATTGTTTTCAATATACTTTATATTTAACTAAACTTGCTCTCAACTTAATTCAATGCTGAGTTAGTTAACTTCCATTCAGCAAGTAAAGCTATTTAAAGCTTAATTGAAAGTAATTTCATCAGTGTTAATTTCACTCTTGAGACGAATGCCATCAAAAAAATAATTAATTTCTATTAGACAAGCGGAGTGAACTTAAAATGATATTGTCAAAACTGCCTAAATCATTTAAGATCGTCCTGATTTTTTACCTTTCCCAGAAGGCTTGCATGAAATTAAAAAGTGATCATCATAATTAAACCTCTGATCAAAGAACCCTTGAGATCGTGAATAATTATTTCATCAACAATTCATGAGCTGTATCACGAATCTTAAAGCTGAACGAATTAGCTCTTGTAGCGGATTCTTCACCACTAAGCAATTTTAATCACGTGGCTAGATATCCTAGTTCTTAAAGGCTCCTAGGATTATATATCTTTATTTATATCAAATGACAAGGGTTTCGATAGTTATCATTAGCCTTTTAGTTAACTTCAGGCTTCATAGAGAGGAAGGAACATCAAAGTGAAACAAGTCGAAAGGGAGGGGGACAGAAGAGTGTTTCAAGAATGTAAAAGAGACAGACACAAAGGTAGAAAATAGGTGAGGTGAGTACTGTGGAAGTATTCGAATATAGCATACAGTGGGGTGATGGTAATTTGAAGTGAAAATTCAACTGCCGATTAATAGACTTTTTGCCGTATGAGTATACGTTGCCTAGGGTGCACCATGTGGAGGTAAGTCTATCGCACACAACAGAAGTTCACTGGGGTGCAAAGCTACTGAGGAAAGAGACGTATGACGTGCAATACGTTTATTTGAGAAGCGTATTACAGACTGGGAGCTTAGTCAAAATAATACAATCGAGGATTTGCTATACATTGCAAGGACTAATGATTGGCGAATGGCTGGGTAGTTCCCGTACTCACGACTTCACTTACCATCTTCGAGAAGTATCACGGCTGCACCCTTGAATCTGAGTCCACATGAGAGTTCTTTGTTCAACGATGATGTCGTTGTATTCTCCACACTCTTGACGCTTTCTTTCTGTTCCTTTAATCACATTCCTTATTGAATACAACTTAGTCGATTTCACTTGGCTTTCGAATACGAAAGACTCTAACACGTTTCTCCATTGCTTAAGGAGTTTTAATAATTTAAACGGTTTTAAGAAAAAATGCATTTGATGTTCATTATTTTTTTGAATTATGCTAATTTTTAATAATTTTGGTTGCTTTTATTTTGTTCTCTGGCTTTAATACTTAATTTTGCATTTGATTTATGGTTTCAACATAAATACAAGCGTGAGATGCTTGTGTAAGTCTCTATTAAATGGTTTAAAAGAAAGATTTAAAACATTTTTTCATATTTATTTATTGTATTTAATTGTTATGTTCATTTTTTTTGTAATATTGACAATACCCACTAGGGAAGTTAATTGAAATCGTTGAATGGAGTATGCATATGTATGTGCATATTAATTACAATGAGTATATTGCTTGGTTAAATTTTCACGTTTTGATGAAACATTTATGATCATAATGACTCTTTATTTATGCCTAATCTATCAATAAAATACCTCTCTTTAAGGAAAGCTTTCGCTGATATCCATATGATATCACTTGGAAATCACAATCTACTTTCTGAAATATGCGCAATACCAGTATTATTGCTTATTATGCTGAAAGCTAACCTCATTTGGGCGACGAGTAAAATATGCGAAAAATGGATTCAGAATACTGTAAAATCATTGATGTCATGGGTTTCAATGCATTTGATTTTTGAAAGTATTCAATGTTTTACGAAATCCAATAATGCGCATTCAAATGCCCAGGTGCTTTAATACTCAAATTCGGTTACTCCGTCTATTAGCTCCATGTCATACAGAGCCTACTGTAGACAATTCATTAAGTTGAATGGTTTTTGATATTGATTCTTTCTGAATTTTGCCTTTTCAAGCCATAGGTGGGATTTAAAATCAAGAAATTTGGAGCATTGTGGAGTTAAATAGATCCGTTATATTTTAATTTCAAAGATAGTAAAAAGGTTTTTTAAAAGTTGGTTCGTATTTAAATTATGGGCATAATTCTACTTCAGTTTGACCATTTATCTTCTAAATTATGATTTGTTTGCCAAAAAATGAAAACTGCGCAAAATGTTTGGTAGTCCAATTTATTAATCGAAATTTGCTAAACATTTTTTCTTTCCCGCAGGTAGTTATATTGGCATCACTATATTTAAATAAATAAATATATATATATATTATAAAATGAATATTATTTTGCAAGAATCTGGGCTTTACGTTCTCTTCAAAGGTTTTTATATTTTCATTTGAAGTTTTCGATATCCAATAAACTTGATTTGTGTCGATAATTTAGTTTCTTAAAGGGGGAGGAAAATTAGTAACCTAATTCCAAAATTATACTCCTCAATCGTCTTTAAATTACAAAGATGAATGTTTTCATTGATAACCAAGCTACAAGCTCGTAAATAATTCTTTTTACGTTAAAGTGTACTGCCTAAACAACACCACAGTATTGTTTATTGCAATATTTAGAATTTTAAGTATTTTTTGTGAATTAAATATAGAGCGTCAAATTGAATATTACTCCTCAAGTCCACTTAAAACTTAAAAAGCAATTTAGTGATTTTTTATGGACACGTTATTGCATTTCAAATCAAATAACGACATTTATTTAGCAATTTTCGCCAAGTAGTATTAATTATCATTTTTAATATAATTATGATAGCATAAAATAATACCGTGATTTTCCAAGAGTACTTATTCGGACGGGTGGTTATTTGGGATTAAAGATAAAATGCAATCTTACAGCTTTTCTCTATTTTGGCCGGTTATTTGGTCCCAAATATAGTTTCATGAGGTGGAATTTTTCCGTTTAACCTCCATGTGAGGATTTTCGGAAAACTCCGTAGATACTTATTTTAAATTTACATTAATATATTTATTAATTGAAAATCCATAAATTCTTCTCGTTTTCGAAAAGTGAAAATAACGCGAAATTAATTGCACACATAAAGGTGTAACTTTCACATATTAGCATATTTGAAGTTTCATTGACTTTGAATTATTGAATAATTCAACAATTTATAACTTAAAACAAAAATGTGTTTTTGAGATAGAAAGTATGGCTTTTATATAAAAGTGCATCGTGTTGAGATACCAGCAAATTCAATGAATGTAATTAAATTTCATACTTCTGTTTTCTTCGGTGACTTCACTAATTAAATATTGCCACCTTTAATCTTTCAAATAAACAATTTGATGCGGAGTTGTATTGTCGACTACTATTATTCAATTCTCTCAAAATAGGTTAATAATTTATCAATGGAGCAGTAATTATGCATAAAATATGCATATTTCCAACGGCAAAATACTCTACAAATGAGAATTGAAAAGTGGCTCTATGAGTGTACGCACAAAGACCTTGGCCTTGAGCTTATTTTCGAATTAGTACTTGAGAAGTTAATTTCATTTTCTCAGCCCATATGAACCAAAGATTAAGCTGCGATAAATTTGCCTAACGAGATGTGTCTGAACTACCATGTGAAAATAGTCAGATGATGCCTGACAATGGATTCCCAGTATTCACGCAGTGACGCTCAATTTGATCGTCCATACCCGAACGACGTCTATCAAGATGGGCTGCATTGTAACGGCGCTTTGGCTCTCCAAAATTAATTTTATGAGTGGGCTAAGTTAAATCCACCTACAGACAAACCACTAATCAAAACACACCCACAATTCGTAAGCACAGAGAAGAAGAAGGCTGTGGACAAGGTTTTAATGATCTGCAAAAAGATTCCTCATTATTTGGGATCCATCAATGGAAAGTTATCGAATTATCAACACTGCTGAGTAAATCAGTTGTCTAATAAAATGGAAATTAAGACGTTCAATGACCTTCGAAAAGGCAAATTCTGGTCTACTGGTGTCAGGTGAATAGAAGAAGTCTTTTCAAAATCCGCGTAGATTATGTAATTTGTACTCGTACTGCAACGTGAGGCTCATCTGAACTTTTGTTAGTTATTTACAATCTTTCGGTAAGTAATTGGAATAAGTCTCTTCAAAATCGCCAGAACAATAAATATGCATTCCAAAAAACAATCCTTTAAAAACTCATAATACTTTATTAATTCAAAGCTGCAATTGTAAGATGGACTATCAATGTGAATTTTATGGTTTCGTAAAAATATTAATTATAAACTTATTAATCAATTACGATTAACGAACTTTAAATCTGTTTTCGTACTTCTTCCCATTTCTAAATTAGTGTCGCTTTACCACAAAATCCACTGGAGTTTCTAAAAGTGAATAAAGACACTATTAAATTTTAAATAAAGAATTTATTTACTTATTTATTTCAAATGGCAGGCGTTTTGATAGTTATCATTAGCACTTTAGCTGACGTTGGGCTTCATAGAGAGGAGGAGAAACATCAAAGGAACAAAAAGACGAGAGGGGGACAGAATAATGATTCACAGATTTAAAGGAGACAGACAGAAACAAAGGCAGAGAATAGGTAAGATAAGTACTGTGGTGTTTACAAAATTACATTTTAAGTGAAAAATTTTACTCCATTCTTATTTTTCTAATTTTTAGTTGTTCATAAAGTTGTCTTTTGACAATGCATCTAAATTATCGACAGTGCACAAAGTGTAAAAAAATTGAACTTAATTGATGCACTGCTAACTGCTAAGGCAAAATATGAAAACCCCACGGTTTTACCCTTTGACAGCTTCCCCAAGTCTCTAGGTGGTGTCATATTTCAGACACAATACTATTTAATTTCCAAGTAAAGTTGAAAAAAGCTTTCCACAGTAGCAAAGTATTGGAAAGTGGTAGAGCTTGAAGTGTGAAGGAGATGTTGTTTCGCCGTGCTAAAATCAGTAATGTCGTTGTGTTGAAACTTAATCAGTCTGAAGAGGAATTGCTGTCTGAACCAGACATTCTACCAAGGTTCGAAGATAATAAAGAATATTGTTAGTAAAAATAAGATGGGTAATCGAATACTTACTCTTTTCGTTTTCCACGCATTTGGGGAAAAGTTTAATTAAAAATAAACCAATGGGAACAATTGTGTTTTAATTATTAATGGTACCATTATTGAATCATTTGGCAGAACCGGTTTAAGCAATGATACGTTAATCAAATTATAATATCCTTGTCAGAACTGGTCAAAAGTCTAAAAAAATTTAAAAAATGTCGATAAAATAAGATTTCGCCTCTTCAACAATGATAAACATGATTGTTTTAAAATTCAAAGAACTAACCGCATTTATTAGTCCTTATATAACATATTTTCTCCATTTCAGTCTAATACTAAATTGAAAAATAAAGTTCAGATTACATCATAAGTGTTAATATGATTGCCTTCCTTATTTAATGGCAAACTTTATCATCAACTAAATTCAATATGCAAGAGGTGTCGATGGCCGCTTATTATACTGAGTAAGCCAACGACGACTTAAAAAACACCTTTGGCAAGCTGAAATTGCCCACTGCTTTGTGAGCTTTGTGAGCTCAAGATGGAGCCAAAATAGTTAATCGCAACTGAAACCGCAGTAGAAGTGAAGAATACTCTATTTTGAGCTATATCGATTATGAAATTGACAGACACCCAGTGTAATATATTAGTCAGTGGAACAATGCAAGGACCTAAATCATCTCTCAAATTATTTTGCGTACTACTTCTTCAGTAACTAACTTTCCAGCTACATCTTGTTTGGATGTGGCAGATATACAAATTTCCATTCAATGAATAGAAATATCCCACATTTTCAAGAAGTCAATTTCTTAACTTAAGGTTTTGAATATTATTTTTTCGAATTATTAGTTCACAATTGCGGTTTTGGTTGACCATCTATGGTGAACCGACTACTTTGATATACATTAAACTAAATTTATTAATTGGGGTGTGCGATAGACTTAACTCCACGTGGTACACCCTGGGCAACGTATACTCATACGGCAAAAAGTCTATAAACCGGCATTTGACTTCTGACTTCAAACTACCACCACCCCACTGTATGTCATATTCAACCCCTCTCACAGTACTCATCTTACCTTTTTCTCTACCTTTGTGTCTGTTTGCCTCTTTTACATCGGTGAAACGCTCTTCTCTTCCCCACCCCTCGACTTTCTGCTACTCTGATTAATCTTC
>UZAE01001286.1:0-14122 GCA_900617975.1 Rodentolepis nana | reverse complement strand
ATAAGCAATTTTTTCAGAGTATCAACAAGAAACGACAACGAATTCTGGTAAGTATTATTTTTTGAAAATTGTAAGTTTCATCGCGCATTAATATGTGTCCAAGCATTAAACCATTTTCAAATTCGCTCGAGTGTTAAATAAAATTATCATTGCCTGGATCAATCATTCTGACTTTCTCTTAACATTAAGTCAATTGTCTCAATCTCTCGTTTCTTATTAACGCGTTGAATAGTTCAATAAATCATTTCACATCAATAAAGCATTCTCCTTATTTAACACAGTAATTTTAAGTTCCTATGTGCAATGCCACTGAGCTCAGTCACAGCGAGCATTAGAATCATAGCATAAGGCAAGAAGAGGGCAATTTGCAATAAAATTATAAATAGATGAAGGGCCGCCCAACATTGCAGATTGTTTATGAGATTCAAAATTGTAATTTTTCAGAGCAACATCAAGTAACAACAACGTGTACTGGTAAGCCGCTTTTGAAAAAGAAATATTACACCACTTTTAAGTAAATATTTGGAAGCAATAAAATATTTTATTTCAAATTCCTTTGTTTTGCTTATTTACAATGCTTTATTTGCAGATAATGATTAAAATACCAAAATAAGAAAATATTAACTTTTAGAATATCAACCGATAACTATAACGAGCGTTGGTAAGTGTAATGAGACAAATGATTTATCTACAAAACATTATTTAAACCAGTGTTTGAATCACATGAGTTCAAAATGACATAAGACCCCTTTCATTTTAAAGTAGTAGATAGAAACGGAACTATTAGAGGAATATTACTTTTCCTTATTTAATCAAATTTTCTAACTAACTGCCAGAACTTGCTGTTAGAAAGAATTGGTTTAAAAATTTGTTTACACTGTAAAATAGGTTGCGTAGTTGGGTCCGTCGTCTCAAGCAAGTTTTGCATTTTCTAAAACAATTTCTTTTGTTTTGATTTTCTCCATTAATCATTTCCTGATGAATTAAAATTTATTTTAGGTGCTGTTGGAATCACTCACTGGATTTTCAAATAATGACATTAACTCGACGCATGGTGTACACAATTATATCTCTGATAAACTCTTCTCTGACAAATCGAATTTTAACTCCCCTTTTATAATATAATTGAATTAAATAAATATATATTGATCATCAATCACTATTATATTCGCCGTACATCCCATATTTACGAATTTATAAATGTTTTACAGTTAAATTAATTTTACAATTTTTTTCGGGTATTATTTCGCTACTCAAAGCTTTGACTAGATGAAATCATTGACAAATCCATTTCTACAACTCGAGTTTTACTTTTATTAGTAATTAATAATTGTGGTTCCATGCTTCACTCGGTTAAGGCATTTTCAGTTATTTTATCATGTGTTGGCATTAAATCATTGGCATTATGTTCCAATTCACGGCTAACGATCATATTAAGTTAAAGTTTAACAAGTGGTCGTGCATAATCTTTTAAAATTGGATTGTGTGCTCCGGTTCTGTTAAAACGAATATGGTCTAGATGCTGTAGTGCATTGATGAACATATACAGAATAATAATAAATAAAGTGTGTTTAAAGTTGCAAGAAACAGCGATTTGAAAACAAATAGAATTTTACTTATTTCCAGGTAGGTATCTCTGTCGCCAAATGACATTTTCAATCAATGAACCAAACTAATAGCAGTGTTATTACTGACATATTATTTTTATGTCACCCGATTCTTTGCTGATATTCTATCTAAATATTTTGTTAAAACTAGGACTTTCAAACTAGAAAGTAATTTCAAAGAAAATTCAACTTCAGCTTTAACGAAGGAAATGAAACAAAATTGAACTGCTTAATCATCTATCTCTTATGTGCTGACCAATGGATGCGGGCAAATGATAGTCGCGCTTACCTGTATATATGATAAATATTTACAGCCTAAAAAGTGAATCAATTAAATTTCTAATCAAGCAAACCAGTTTAAACCAGTTAGGGATACAATATAATTCATAGCCGGCAATAAAAGAGAATTAATTTCTCTATAAATGCAATTTTTCGATATGTACCAAAAAGTATTAATGGTCGTATATATATATATATATCCAGTGGAACAATTGTACATTTAATACAAGATCTACTCTGAAAAAACAGCAAAGATTTTGCGAATTGCAAAAACATAACCAAAATAGTATATTTTGCGATGGTGTCTCTAGAAATTAATTCATATCTGCGTTATCTGTGCGTATCAATGATTTAATCTGATTTGCATGCTGTGATTATAGACAATGCGCAAATGATTAGTTATATTGCTATTTCTAGGATTGAGTATATTGATGCCTTTGACACGAACTAACTATAATTGTCTTCTTCGCAGTTACTGTTTGCTCATTATATGCTTTTTTGCTTTAATGTTGTTAATCAAATTGTTAACAATTATTCTGCCAATTTCGAGTCTTTAATTAAAGTTTAGGAATTCATTTTAAGCTCTAATAGCCTGATTTTTGTCAATTATATGTATCAACTCTATTTGTGCATTTTGCGCAATCGCAAAGACAATCTCTGTCTAGGATTTGTAAAAGAAACTTGGAAAGTAATTGATTGCGGTAAAAGCCTATCATAGTGACGGTAATTGCCACCTTCTTAGTGAAAAATTGTACCGGGTAAAATTCAGAGAATTACTGCTAATAAAATAAAGTAGAATGTGTGCTGAAGAGCTATCGTAAATAAATTGGGAGTCGTTTGTTTAGGTGAACGAAATGAATAAGACGCAGTGCTCTTTGAATATTTGGCTGCCTTGAGGGATTACAAAATGTCTGCTGATTCTCGTCAATTTCTAAAGAAAATTCAATGCCATGGATACTTGAACAGATTGACAATATATACGGATCATACATTAAATCAATACCGACACACTTACTACAGATTTTGTAAATAAATTTTCACCTTATGCAGCAGCTACACTTTTTAAAAATATTTGTCGATATTACGGTCATTTACTTTACTGTCAAGATACTGAAATCATAAAAAAACGAGAAACAGATTGATGAGAGTATAGTTACGTGTTCAAAATAGAAAGCATCAAATATAGTTGGCTTGATTTATCTGATGATGCTGTCTTATTAGCAGAACAATCTATAACATTCTATTTGAAGCTCTTTCTTCAATTGAGACGCTTATTTGTCAAATTAAATAGACGAATGTAATGACCTTCATTTTTCATGCGAATGCTTAATTACTGGCACCATATTTTTTTTCTATTTACGTGACGTAATCTCTAAAAGCGATGAAAATTAGGGTAATGGTTTAATGATCACAAATTCTACGAAGCAATAATTGTAAATGAATTAATTTATTGGCGTTTTAATACTTTGTTTTGAACCTCAATTCATAAGATTTATGTGTTATGCAAGCAATTATAAGAGATCTCTTTTTCAGTGAATGAATGCGACTCAAAGCTCACCTTCAGAAAATGGTTACTAGCATGGAGACTGAGGTAACTTGGGTTGGAAACCCGTCTGCCAATCGGTTTATTTACATTTACTGTGAATCATGTGCTCTTTTATGTTCACCTTTATACCAACAAGCGCAGGACCATGTAATAAATGTAATATTTGTATTTGCTTTAATAGAAATGTTAATCATTCAGGTTAAAAATATTTATTGAATTATATTTGAATTATGTTTTATATAAAGCATCATAGTCAATACTTATAAATTTAAACATTTCAAGTTGATCAAATCCAGGTATTCACACGGTATGTCCAAATAAAGTGTGCTAAAAAAGTTGCCACTCGAATTGTTTTAATATTCCTTCTTCCTCTTTTCAAGTAATAACCTGCTGTTTCTCCTCAACTGACTATTGCATAGCTGTGAAACTCTATAATTAGGTTATTAATTTTTGGTACGTTATTTATTTGTTTTATTGGCTAAATTAAAATTTATTTTTCTTAACCACACAAACACTATGATAGTCAATAATTTAACGAAGGCAACTTATTAATAAGACTAAATAACTTTAATTTTGCAACAGTCTGATACAGCTAACATCTAGGCAATAAATACTGAACAACTCTGATTAACAGAACGGCGATTCTTATTTATCAACTACAGTTTTGAGAAAGAAATTGTGTTGCGCAATTGTTGAAACAATTACATGGGCTTTTTATTACTATTAATTGAAAATGATTTTGGATTCACTTAGTCACTTCTGTAAACACTCAATGAATCGTCAAATTTTACAGCGAATCTTGAAATGTGCTCAACACATTAAATTAAAATAGGGATATATAATATACAAACACTAATTTTGAGCACATTTTTAATAGATTAAATCGAACTCATAAGATAAACAAGTAAAATCATATTCTGAGTCTAATTAGAAAATGTAAAAGCACATTTTATCATGAGATTCAAATTGCATAAACGGATGTATTCAGTTATCACACTGTAAAGGAAAAATGTCTATGCACGATAGGAGGTACTGGTGCGTGTACCGTGAGGCCGAATAATTTTGTGAGTAAAACATTTAAACATTGATGAAGCCTTCTAAGACATGAACAAGTAATAAACATTAAAAGGTTGGAGTTACGAAAAATTGCTTGCTGAACAGCATTTTTACAATTAAAACCCCCTTAAGGGTATGGCCTTATAAGTCCATTTTCCTCATCTAGAGGATTTTGACATCGAGATTAATTACTTAAAGTATAGCTCAAATTAAACAATACGATGCCGCAACCTAGAGCAAATCGAAAAATCGAAATATATACATGTATAATTTTAACGAAGACGGTCACCTATATGTCAAAAGAGATATTTCAGATATTTGCAAAACAACTTATACGTGGAATGGCTTCGATCGTTTATCATGCTGTGTCAAAATTTTGAAAAAAAATTAAAAATTAGCCTAATCTCCTTAGAGAGTGGAAATCACCCTCTGAAACTATTTTATCACTTCATTTTTTAGGCCAATTAACGTGTCGTTATTGATGATAGGTGCTATATATTGCTACGCTTGTCAAAATATAGACAATATGGGAAATAGTGCTTATGTGTAGGCCATCTTGTCATTAAGCACTAATTACGCATATAAATGTAATAATCAATGACAGTTTCGTTCTCTAATGATCATGTTTCATTCATCTCTTTAATGCTTTTGCGCACATCTCTTCTAATTTCTTGAGATATTTTTACGACGCAACGTTTGATGACCTTGAATTCTCATTTGAGCAGACCCATATTTGCAAATATATTTTATAAAATGTAGGTACATAAAATGAGATAAATATCGAAACATATCGCTAAACAAATGATTTTCAATTGTTTTGTTGGTGCATTGTTGTATAAAATGTTAATTTTCTTATAGAGGGTATAGATTAGAAAACCGTAAAAAGAAGCAATTGAAGCTACCTCTTTCAACCGCGGTACTTATTATTGACAAAGCAATGACGATCACAAATGTCACCATTTTCTTGAGAGGGTGTTTCAATACTTGCTTCAATCTCACACATCTCCTTCATTATCACAAATCGCAAACCTTATTAACGACCGCTATTAGTTTTCAAATGGCTTTATGGTTCAATGATTAAAAACTCCATGAAGCAATAAATTTGAATGAGTTTATTCTTTGGCAATTTACGTGTTTGTTTTGAAGATAATTTCGTTAGGTTTAACATTTTGTGAAGGCAATTCCATGAAATCTTCATTTGAAACTATTTTTGAAAGAGCCCAGCATCATGTCCAAAAAAATAATAGCTAGCATGGAGGCTGATTCAATATTGATGGATAACTTACAATCAATAAATTTATTCCCATAAACCTTTTGTCTTTACAACCTACCTCATAATAATTTTCATATAATATCATTTGCTCGTTTCATCTAAAATAAATTAATCGTTTAATTAAATGTACATGCTTAACGTTCGTTTTCTACTATGTATTCAATTACAATCTTATCATATTTTACAGAGCTTGCATTTAGCAACAAGTAATTACAGCCTTCAATTGACTAATTTGTGAATATTATATTTCCAGCGCTGGGTGGGCGATTGACTTACCTCCACATTGTGCACCCTGGGCAACGTATACTTATACGGCAAAAAAGTCCGTGCACCCTGGGCAACGTATACTCATACGGCAAAAAGTCTTTTAACTGCACCCTGGGGAACGTATACTCATACGGCAAAAAAGTCTAACACCCTGGGCAACGTATACTCATGCGACAAAAAAGTCTAAAATACGGGGTGTGCGATAGACTTACCTCCGTGATAACCCTGGGCAACGTATACTTATACGGCAAAAAAGTCTATTAACCGGCAGTTGATATCTCACTTCAAACTACCATGGCCCGACTGCTTGCCATATTCGACCCCTTACACATTACTTATCTTACCCTTTTTTACCTTTGCGTCTGTCTTCCTCCTTTACATCTGTAAATCGCTCTTCTGTTCCCCGCCCCTCGACTTTCTGCTACTTTGATGAACCTTCCCTCTGTGAAGCCCGGAGTCAGCTAAATGGCTAATGATAGCTATCAAAACGCCGGCCATTTGAAATAAATATATGTATTTCCAACGCTCATTTTCAAAATCTTCTCTTTGGAACATTCGTGGAAACTGTCGCATGAAATTTAGTCATTGATACATTATTGAATAATGATTTAAGTTAGATACGTTGCATCGGAATGATTTATTTTGTTGCATATTTTCATAATTTAACTACTTAAGAATATGTCTACGAGAATAGTTACCAAAATTCCAATTACTTTTGGAGATATAAGTATTTTGCTGAGCAGGCATCCAAATCGGTTGGACTGCAAGTAATCGAACAAAAGACAAAATAGGTTCTCTGACTACCTGAAACTATATTTCTTAGTAAGCCCATTTGTTCCGTTAAATCTCTATATATATGTATATGTAAATAAATAAATAAATATATATATATATATTTATTTATTTATTTATATTTCGCAGCAATTGATTTACGGAACAGGAAAACACCAGTTTTACGAGTGCACCAGCAACAAAATTGAGGAAATCAAATGATGAAAAGTCAATTATGGAAAATAATTACGGCTACTGTGTTTTGGAGTTTTTCACGGCCTTTTCAGCAATTTCTTCGTTTATGTCGTGTGCTTCATGCAACAACGAGATTACATTTTCAAGAACGGCTCAACGCCAACTCGTATTCAAAATTGTATTACATTGCAGTTGCAATAGCATACGCCACATTCCATCATGTCCATTCGTTGACAAATCCATCGAAGTTTATTATCCGAAGAGTTATTGATTCGATGTTTGGGTTCGGAAACTCAAAATAACAATGAGTCTTCAAACTCGTTGATATGAACTTTCGCTCCAAAGCATATCCATTCCGGATTTCAGATCATTGAAATTGCAGCATTTATTGCTTTGTCTATTTTTAATGAAAGCTTTATACCAATATTGAAGATGTTAACGATTATGCTAGTGAAAATTAGTCTAGAAGCGCATGCATTTGTTATCAGACGAGACAACGCCCGGATTGACCGCTCCGAAATACGAGCATCCAGCGCATCAAAGCAGGCTAAAACTGCTTGGATAGAAAACAGAGACGCCAAAAATAGTTTTTTTGAAGTCGGGGAAGGTCCGCTGTATGCAGCAGGAAAGCAGATTGTATAAATGTAAGTTAGAAATATAAGTTTATAACTAAGACAGCAAAAAATTTTACTGGAAACTTTAAACGCGTTTTTCTCAAAACTGTTTTTTGAATCTGATACCAACGATTTCTCAGATTCTGCAGAGCTAATTTACTTGAAATTTTAAGAGAATTTTTATAGAGATTTGTCTATGTTCGTAACTGCGCTATCTTTAAATTTTCATTTTTACAATTTTTAAAAAATCGAAAAATTTTCAAAAATGGTAAAAAATGGTTTTTATCTTTAGACAGTCGTCATTTTGTAAAGAATATTTTTTTTTAACTTTTCCGTATTTCCGGACAGAGCGACATTTTTGTAGAGTGGTAATCTATTTAATTTTCTGATTTCAGATTGCTCGGAGAGTTAAAATTGTGGGTATGGTCAAACACCATATTTTGGGGACGCACCACATCATCAGCTAATAACTAACGGAATTTTAAATTTCTTCATATTTTTTTGTATGCTTTTAAGGTAAACAAAAGTTTAAAAAAATTTTCAATTTATAAAATTACTGCTTGCTTTTATTACACCACTTCAAAAATGACCTAGAATTCATATCTCCAGACCAGAATACTCCCTTAATATGAAAATATAAAACCAAACATTTATTTTAGGGAAAATGTTCGTGAATTGGTATACATATTCGTCAAATATACTCTTTTAGAAAGGTTTCTTGCCTTATGCTTTTCAATTGTAGATTTTTTTGCACTAACATAATTACAGCATGGCTATCCCATGCGGTTGGAAACGCGCGATGTAAGGCTGATATTAATTTTGAGTTAATAGGTTCAATAGTTCCCCAAATCATTTATCAAACCGATGGCATTACATTTTTGACGCTGCCAAAATACTGTTCAATCACAGAGCTCAATATCAATCTACAATACTAATGAATTAGGGCGTCTTAAGTCCACTTCTTCCTGTATATGGAGAATTTCCATATTTAATTTAGTAAATCTAAGTAAAAGTGAATTGCCATATCATTAATTTGAGTATTTTTATATATTTTCAGAATAAAATCAATCGCAAATTTTCTAAATAATGGTTGCTCAAAATTTGTCATTGACCATACTTATTATGATTGAAGCATTCGTAAGATAGCTTTATATGATCTCGTTAATCAAACCTACTGCATCAGAATTCTGAAACGAAAAAATTGGAATAGTCTTCCAATGTGTGGGGTGTGCGATAGACTTATCTCCACGTGGTGCACCCTGGGCAAGGTATGCTCATACGGCAAAAAAGTCTATTAACTGGCAGTTGTTGCGATAGACTTACCTCCACGCGGTGCACCCTGGGCAACCCACTCATACGGCAAAAAAGTCTATTAACCGGCAGTTGACTTATCACTTCTCATACGGCAAAAAAGTCTATTAATCGGCAGTTGACATCCCATACGGCTACCTCCACGTGGTGCACCCTGGGCAACGTGTACTTACAACCTCCATGTGGTGCACCCTGGGCAACGTATACTTATGCGGAAAAAAGTCTATTGACTGGTAGTTGACTTCTCACTTCAAACTACCATCACCCCACTGTATAGTTGACCACTGACTTCAAACTACCATGACCCCACTGTATGCCTTGACTTCTGACTTCAAACTACCATGACCCCACTGTATGTTACAAAGTATACTCATACGGCAAAAAGTCTATAAACCGGCAGTGGACTTCTGACTTCAAACTACCCTCACCCCACTATATGTCACAACTTCTCACTTCAAACTACCATCACCCCACTGTATGTCATTGTGTATGCGCATACGGCAAAAAAGTCTATAAACCGGCAGTTGATCTAACCCTAACACGGCAAAAAGTCTATAAACCGGCAGTTGACCTCTGACTTCAAACTACCATGACCCCACTGTATGTCATATTTGGGCAACAGACCTCATACGGCAAAAAGTCTATAAACCGCTGGGCAACGTATACTCATACGGCAAAAAAGTCTATTAAAGGCAGTTGACTTCTAACTTCAAACTACCATGACCCCATTGTGGCAGTTGACTTCTCACTTCAAACTACCATCACCCCATTGACGGGCAACGTATACTCATACGGCAAACAAGTCTATAAACCAATGGGCAACGTATACTCAAACGGCATACCTCCACGTGGTGCACCCTGGGCAACGTGTACTTACAACCTCCATGTGGTGCACCCTGGGCAACGTATACTTATGCGGAAAAAAGTCTATTGACTGGTACTTCAAACTGCCCACGTGGTGCACCCTGGGCAACGTATATTCATACGGCAAAAACGTGGTGCACCCTGGGCAACGCATACTCATACGGCAAAATGTGGTGCACCCTGGGCAACGTATACTCATAAGGCAAAAAGATCCTTAATCGGCAGTTGACTTCTCACTTCAAACTACCAGAACTAACTGGCAGTTGACTTCTGACTTCAAACTACCATCACCTTACTGTTTGTGGTCATATTCGACTACTTTTGCTGTACTCATCTTACCTTTTCTCTGCCTTTGTGTCTGTTTGTCTCTTTTGAACATGTAGATCACTCTTCTCTTCCCCCTTTCGACTTTTTGCCACAATGATGTTCCTCCTCCTCTCTGTGAAGCCCGAAGTCGGCTAAGGGGCCTATGATAACCATCATAAAGCCTGCCATTTGAAAAAAATAAATAAATCTCCCTATGTGTTGGGGCGCTTGAACAAGGTTTTTTTAAAAACTCTGATTACATTCGTGGATTATTCTTCAACAGGATTGGTAATTCAATATTAATATGATTACTTGTAGCCTGCCGGCGCGCGATTTCTTTCTGAATGTTCGAAAAATCTTTGCTATTACGTAAAGCAATTCGATTCGTTGGAATACCCCCGTGTGGAATAAACGATTCTATAATTTATTTATGCGACTACATTAAAGTTTTTTTGCTAAAGTGCGTTAATTTAAATTTAACAAAGAATACAATTTAGACGAATTTGTGCCAAACGTTGAACCAAGCTCATGTTAAGCGATTTCTATCGTTTTTGCATTTGCGTGATTCAAGAAAATGCCCTTCAAAAAGAAGTCAGAAATTGGTTTTAAAGTTTTGGCAGCTTAGACGGTACAGAAATATTTGCAATTGTTCGTTAATATTTTGAATGTTTAGGCGATACATAAATTGAATAATTGAAGGGGAAAACCAAATAATCTGTGATGAAAAGATTGCAAAATGTTACATATAAAGAAACCAAAAATGTTTGTTTGTAAAAATTAAAAATAAATGCCAAAATATAAAACCATTTAATCGTTCAATTACTTGAAACGCAAAACCGACAACTTTTCATTCATCTAGTGCGTGCATCAAGTTGCACGTACTTGATTGGAATAGCAAAGAATTATAAAGTATTATCTTTAGGCCTAATTTGGCATTTTGCGGTTCACTTACCAAATATTAAGTGAACATTAGGTAGGTTCATTCCATGTGAGATGAAAACAATAATGAATTGAGTATGTAAATGTGCTGTTTGTTCGAGAAATGCCGCTTGAGATAAAGTAAGCAAATTCTTTACGCACTCCGAGAACTACAGGATTTTGATAAGAATGTGTTTACATATATGCTCTCCTCAGGAAAAAAATGATCTAATCAATTTTTTCTGTATATTTAATTGTAAAAAATGAAATATTATTGTTAAGATGGACTTTTAAAAAAATATTCTTCAATGAGATTTATTAACGCGGCAATACAATTAACAACTGTGAGGCTTGAATAGTATAGAAACTATGTGGCGTTTCATTGAAGAAATAATGTATTAAAACAATTTTAATTTTTTGCATTACTGCATTTACTTCTGCTATATACAAACATCTCTTTACGTAACTTTACTAATTTTAGGATGTTTATTTTAATGACCTTTGAAAGCGTTTTAATCGAGATCGTATACACAAATGATTTATATAAATGGAGATGAACATAAAGAGTACAAACCACAAGTATGAGAAAATGGTTATTTCTCTCTTTATTATGGTGTTGCTGCGGTTAAGTTTAACGAATGAAATAGAGTGTGAAGTTTTGTCAGACCCTACATGTTCACGAATTGTCAAGACACCAAATGGCAAAACAGACCTAATGGTATTTTCTATGGAACAATTTCAGGTAAACGCCGATTTCTTGCCATTTACAACTTATTTACTACAATTGCAGAGAGCCTTTCTCATGAAAAATCATAATATGTTTGACTTCGCGACTGAAAATGAAAAATGCATGAACAGGGACACATTAATTGGATCATCTTGTTATAGGGATTCAAGTAATGGGGTTCTGTTTGAAATCAAGACCTCCAATTAACAAAACTTATTTAGAATTTGTTAATGTTACAATTGATGAGGCTTCACAATACAGCTTACTGGTTGTTGCTGATAAAGAATATAATTGCATTGCTACATTTGATCCAAAGTGTTCGTTCAGTCCCGTCGAACCAGGTTAGAATATACCAAACGGCAAAAATGGGCCCAACAAGGTTACCATAATTGATTTTGACTTTCATTGACTAGATTTTATTACTATTTTTATCAAAAATGTTAGGTGCTGTGCTACCACGAGTGTCGTTTCCGTTATCAAGATTTGCGAATGGGAGTAGTTCAGTCGAAATTCATTTTTCTTTCAATGGATCAGGCAACCTTACATGGGTATGTTTGATGATCAGCTAGATTTTGTTATTATTTACTGTATTTCAGAATATGATAAATTAAAATCATGTTTGCAAATGACGTGAGTAAGGTTTTTGGTTTATTTACCATTAATTTATCCATACACGAGATTTATATACCTTTCCTTTAATAGCGCAATAATGGTGGGCAAAAGATTTTTATGTACGTGAATTGGAATGAAAGCCAATTCGAGTTACGATAATAAATATTGTCGTGAGTAATTATGACAGCTCTGACTGTGCAAACTAACATTTAATGTTTAAATATAAAGACGACTTAACTGTTAACGATGCTGAAGATCGCTTGAATTACAAACTTGTGTACGATCGCCAGAATTCGGAGGAAGTTAGTAATCTCTTTTTTACAACAGAAAGTTCATTCCTAGGAATTTTTTGCCTATTGGCTGAAATATGGTATTTTATATTTAAAACACACATTATTTTTTTATTTATTTGACCAACTTAAATCAGTTCCTCTCTTTAGGGGAGTCTCCTGATTATGCTGAGTGTCGAAGTAAGCTCCATATCTTTATTGTGCATTATTTTTAGTTTGAAGCCAAAGTTTAAAATAGTTAATTTATGAAGGCAAATAATCCTCAGTTTATTTAAATACTTCTAATTTTAAAATATTCAAAGAATCATGAAATATATAAATGCCTATATTCATCAGAAAACAAAGCATCAGAGCGCATCAACCTATTAACAAGCAGAGGTAAGTCGACAATTGAATTATTTCACACATTTCAAATCGTGGCCTTTAAATGCCTTTTGAATGAGGCTTTGATAACATAGACAATAAATGAAAATTTGACTTAGATAAGATGTCTTATTTTCGATTTGTCTTTTCGCAAGAGATCGGCGTGACGTATTGTTTGTAGGCTTCCATGCATTATATTTAAACTTATACTTTAGAAATGCAGTTGAAATGCAATCCTCAAAATTGAAGTTAAATCTGATTTGGTTGCAACATAAATTCGTTTTTTGCTTTATTATTTCTACCAAATAGTCTGCCCAATCGGATACACCTTCACAAGTAAGTTACACATTTTAATCTCTCCTTCATCTATTAAGGCGTTTTATTTACTTTAAACCCTTTGAACTCCTATTTTGTTTAATTTAGTTCTCTTTGGAATCACTACATGGATTTTAGTGTGATTACGCCCATTCAAATAATAGTGCATATAATAATTCAATCATAACTAGCTGTCATTTAATCAAATGAAATAAAATTGCTATGGTAACATATCATGGTGTTTTAGATGAAAACACGGCCCATAATTAACTTTCAAACATTCTGCTCAAACAAATGTTAAATAAAATTGATTGCTGAAAAAGGAAGAAATCATAATCAATGCTTTGTTTCAAATTTAGTGCTTTGAAATTTATTATGTTGATACACAAAAAAATCCTTGTATTGTTAAAATTGAATAAATCATGAATGAAATTTTCTTTTACTGTGGACCTAGTGCAACACCAAGACAGTGTGTGTTAAGTTATATTAAGTCTTCAGGGGTGCGCGATAGACTTACCTCCTCGTGGTGCACCCTGGACAACGTATTTTCTTACGGCAAAAAAGTCTATCAATCGGCATACGTTTTTGACTTCGATTAATTATGATTAGCTTTGAAAAAGGCTATAAGAAAAATCGCCCTCGTCAGGGCGAATCACAATGTCTTCAGATCCTCCAGTGGAATGCTGGAGGAATGTCTCCGGACAAAAAGATCCAAATACAGAAAATCCCGCAAACCTATGGTGTAGACATTTTCACAATTATGGAAGCTAACATTTCGAATAACAAACTGAAGAACTACCGATTCCCA
>UZAE01001285.1:0-14124 GCA_900617975.1 Rodentolepis nana | reverse complement strand
CAGCGTCTACCCTTCCACTCACTCCACCCTTTCCACTACTTCCTTCTACTCCCTCCTCGCCGTCCTTCAACTAACCTCCTCTCCCCTCCTCATCTATAGCAACAATTACTTTTCTATGAAATATAACATCCTCCGGCAGAAGCTGTGTTATCTTTGCCCTTCTCTGTCACTGCCACTTCCACCCAGAGGCTGTTAGGCAATATCAAATTTTTATTTATGTTACATTAATCAAAAAGAACGATATATAAATAATGCACAGGTGACTTCTTTTGTTATTTAAAAATAGAAGAGTTTGTGGGAGTGGTTGAGGTGTTTTGATTTGCAGCAGCAAACATTTGTAACGCCAGTGCCTGTATCCTTTCATTTGTACCGAAGCAGCTTGGGTTGATTTGTAGGTTGTTGAATTGGCCCGAAAGAGGGAGATTAATACCCTGTGAAGTGTGTTGGAGCAGATAAGATGTTTGTAGAGGTAAATCCGATCCAAGAGAATCAGAAGTTCGCGTTGTTTTACCTTCGAGAATAAAATAGTTCTTACATTTTTTTAGGTTGTGGAACCAGCTTTCTACATCTTTGTTGTGATCTTTTAAAAATACCCCCCCCCCACTTCCCTTCTCTCCCGTGGCTCTTTCTTCCTCTCCAACACTACATCTTTTTGGCATTTATTGAGGGAGAAAGCCCATACTTAAAAGAAACAGGCAAGATTACAAGGCGATTTTATTCGTGACTGCGTTTTTCAACATACTCTTTCCTATTATAAGAGAATATGTGCAAGAGGATTGAAGTATAGTGCTTTTAGTGTAATGCATTGATATTCACTGAAAAATGAACACTAGGATACACACAACAGAGGGTTCTTCTCAATGTGTTTTATGTAAGATCACCAAGAATGACCGTAACTGTGTGGAAAGTTTGGAACTGAACCGGGCTACAATATTATAGAATAACCTTTTAAGAGATATTTTAACACAGATTTACTCACCGAGCGACGATAGTAAGGGGTTCATTTGGTGTTGTTGGTTGGGGAGATTGTTCTGAGCTATTAATGATACTAAATTCAATAGAGATCTCTGATCAATCCTGTTCTGGTGATGAGATTGGTTCATTCTTCCACCAGGAATTGGTTTACCCAGAAGTGAGGGCGTTATACCTTCCCTTCCCTGTCTAATTAAAGGAGCCGAAGAAGAAGGCAGAGAGGAATTTTGTGTCCCTGCACCTGCCTGAAGTGAATGCGATGAAGGTGGTGATTTGGGTCTCAAACGCTCGATTTCCTCCGTACTCCCCACCAAATGTCCATTCGGTTCCCGCGTAAAGTACCCCGAGTAGACTTGTGCGTCGAAATTGCTAGCTGAGAGTTCACTGCCAACGGTTAACCATCCCTAAGAGAGAACAATCTACTAACTACATTTCAGTAGCATGCGAAGTTAGGGTTTAAAATTAGAGCACTCACAGCTCTGAGAGTGCTATCACGCCCAAACAAATGGAGTCGGCGTCTACCCAAACAAAAATGTTCAATAATGTGGAATATTTCTGTTGGTTTATCCCTCCCTCCATACGTAAGACCAGTGGATTTAGGATCTTCGCTAATGATTAAATCGATATCTAGATTTGCGTGAATGAAATCTCCATCAACTGACCGTCGAACAGTTCCATGAATTCCCATTAGGCAGTGTTCTTTGGTACGTTGAAGAACTGCACCTGGTTCCAATTGGTCGTGACCTGGTCGATTTTTATTTGTTTTAATCCAACAAATGTCCTCGCATCTTCGAAAACCCCACTTTTTGAGACACTAGGTGAGAGCAGAGAAGCGAGTAATTGTTACTCATATACAGAGAGTTAAGATAAAGTTCAGAGGTTGAAGTTCAGAGTTCACTTACTTTCCTGGCTCCATCTAGTCCCTCGCCACTACCACACCAAATCCAAATGAAAGAGCGCGGCGCTGCGATCTTTTCGATTTCCAACATCTCGATCTAGAAGGACATTCAAAATGGCCATAGTTTATTGACTGCTAGTTTAGTGGATGGTGATAAATATCTAGATCTCAGCTCAAACAAAGTTGTGTAAGAACAATGAAATATCAGCATCACTGTTTCGCAACCATACCTTCTTCGAGTCCATAATTCCTAAATGTTTTAAGTTTAGTACACAAAGATCGGCTAAAACATTGCATAGTACCATTTCACAACTAATGTTGATATTAGGTTCAAGACAAAATTTCTCTCGAAATGCTTGCAAGCTGATACATATTATGAACAGGGAAATGTCTCAGTTAGTAGAAGTAGTGAAAAATGAAACCAATCACAATATACTGGAGTATACCGAATTTGGGATTTCTCATCACAGTTAGTTGAGCGTTTCAATTTTTTAATCGAGACTTTCGCATATATAAGCGTCGTGGAGATTATTTTTATTTCAAATGTCAGGCTTTATTATATTTATCATTAGCCCCTTAGTTGACTTCAGGTTTCCCCATGTGAGGGGGGTACATATATAGCAGCTCATTAGCCGCCTTCTGGCTTCCCAGTATCTCTGGGTTTCCGTCGTTGTCTTTAGGGCTGGACATCGAATCAGGTGGGTCTTCTCCATTTCCTCCTGTAGGTTACATAGGAGGCATGTGGGTTGAGTGTATACTCCCAATCTATGAAGGTGTTTTGCCAGACAATCGTGTCCGGTAAGTAGTCTAAACTCAGCAACGGCTTCGGTTCTTGACCAGTCGGCTATGTCGGAGAGTGCCCCTGTCCACTGCTGTATACTCCCAATCTTTGAAGGTGTTTTGCCAGGCAATCCGTCCGGTACGTAGTCTAAACTCAGCAACGGCTTCGATTCTTGGCCAAAGTTAAACTCAGCAACGGCTTCGATTCTTAGCCAGTCGGCTATTTCGGAGAGTGCCACTGTCCACTATTTCTCCCTTGTTCGAGCTTTGAGTTCGTTGCACCTTGAGGTCTTGAATTCTCTTCCAGTCGGCTATGTCGGAGAGTGCCACTGTTTCTCCTTTGTTCGAGCTTTAATTTCGTTGCACATTGAGGTCGGTCTCTCCTATAATCGTTGCACCTTGAGGTCTTGAATTCTCTTCTGATTAAGGTCTTCATTGTGTGGAAAGACGTAGGTCGGTCTATGCCTAACAAAATTGTTGTCCCCTTCTTAGCAAGTGCGTCAGCAAGATCATTGCCTTTAAGGCCACAGTGACCAGATACACTTCTTGCAGAAGACAACCAAAATCAATCGTCTTCAGAGAAAGGCAAAGAAATTTCTGAAGCACGAATAATCTGGTACTTTTGCGATGAGAGCAACTTTGCCAACATCAAAAAAGCCCAACAATTCACATAGGATACTCCTCGAATCAATTAAGTTAAATTTCCCCGACCAGTCATGGTTTTCGGATGTGCCATACTCCGAGTGCAATGTGACCACTCACCTCACATTTTTGAAAGAGTAGAATTCAGGTGACAAAGTGAAACTGTTTCCTACAATACAAATTTGGCCCTGGGCAACAAAAATAGTCAATAATGAACAAGATAAACCCTCCTGCCACACTCCAGAAAAAAAATCATGAATAGTTTGCGAGAAAAAATAATTAAGCAAAGTGCCAGAACAACAGAAGTCTAAGTAAAGTACAGAATGAAAGCAAGTTTTGATATCCACATTAGGAAAAGTGCCGAATAGACGCTAAAAGAGATTATTTTGAATGAAACTCTAACAATAGTATAACTGAATTGTATATCGTAAATCTTCTAAATGTATTAAACTCTCAACCACTCATTCTTTTGTTGCTGATGACACAGCCAAATGTAGCCTTATTGCCTACAACGATCGAATATTGCCATCAAGTAATAGATTAAACACCTAGAACTTTTAAAGTAAAAATGATTTATTGCTTCTGGTATTAAGACAACTAGTCATCAACGTACAAGACCTTACCACATTGCATGCCTTGGCAGGTACACCAAAAGGGTCTCAGGCATTACTCATCACAGATGAATTTCCAAAATGGTTTTTAACTACTCCAGTCGGGTGTAATCTTCCCTTCACCCGTTTAGCAGGTATCTACTTGACTCCTCGCCAATTCTGACCGACAAACTCCTACAATCAGATACTTCAGCCAACCCCTCTGACCCTCTTCATCACTTTCTCTCCCAGCTAAAGCTCATTAGTGTTATTCGGTACAAAATCATCTGCCCTTTTAATCTCCAGCTTTAAATTTTTGCGACTCCAGCACTTGGACCTCAACAAACCAACCTGTGTTAATATAGCAGCGCACCAAACAGAAAAAACATGTACTATCACGTTTTGAACAAAAGGGATTCCATTCAGGTGTATGTAACAAAGTGGACCTCTTACCTCCTCCCAAGACCAAGACCGATCTAGTGGCGGTTCCACAAGGATAACATCAAAGACGGAGTTGAGATCAAGGAGATTGAAGGTATGCAAATCAGTCCGGAGGTACATCGGTGGAGTAACACGGGACTGTATGAGTTCGTCTTTGAGTCGAATCAGCTCTCGCAACTTGGGATATTCTTCAAAGCGATGTCTCAGTCCTAGATTTGAAAAATACAAGTATAATTAAAACAACCATACGCTGAGATATGCTTTACCCCAGTTAGATATTAAACACGTTGGTACAAATAAGAAGTAGACAAAGCTAGCAATTTCCCCAGCACGCAGACCAACATGGACGCAGAGTGAACCAATTCTGAGCCATTGGAGACAGTAGTAGCTACTGAGGTAAAATATTTGTGTTCCCTCCTCCTTGTACCCTCCAATTTATCCCTCATAATCTTTGTTTCTATATAGCATCGTCTAAATGATGCTCTCTAATAAATCCCTACTTAGAATACAAAACTAGTCAACAGAGCTTTCAAACAATTTCATTACTATTAAATAAGGAGTCAACACAACTTTTTGCTGTAGAGAGGATGAAATGCTTTCAATGAAATAAGCTACATGGCCTGTGGGAAAAATGTAAATGAATGCCCGAGACTGAACAGATTGGGAACAAATTTCTAATGAAGCAATATATAAGGAAATCCTTCCTCCCTTCTTCGGATGTGTCTACAACTAGATGAACTTTATAATAATTGGCACTTTTTCCGATCTTTAATAGCTAAACCTAACAAGAGCAAATCGCATAAAACAGTGCGCTAGGATTCATAAATTAGTAATATTAAGTAAAAAACCAAAACAGAGGTCAGTCGGGTGAGAAACGGAATGAAGACAAACAAATCTTAGCTGGACTTAACGGATATAGAATATAAGATAAGATTGAATAAGAACATCTTACCGGTATCTCGAATGAAATTCTGTGGTCGTTTACCAGTATCTACAAAATGCTGACAGTAGTCATTGTGAGGATTAGCACTCTGTGTACCTTTAAGAAAGGTTGAAGTGCCAGGAAAAACAGGGTCAGAGGAATCAGCAGTGTCTGATTCGGCGTTAGATGTCTCCTCATCCACTTTGGCACGGACAATTCGACCGTCACACACTGTTACTCCAACTTTATTCAATGAAAGCAAACGTTGAATTGACCCAGACAAACGGGATGGCTGAATACACCTAATAGATGGCCTAAAATATATCATACAACAAGGATGGAATTATAATCCTCCAAATTGATTACATTGACCAAAGGGAAATTCGTAGTACCCTACATGATAAGGGAATTTCTTAAGCTTATTTCGTCAAATGAACTCCTTGAACGAAGCTTTAAGTAATGTTTGAGAGTTTTCAAACGAGAATATTCACGTAAATTTTCAAAAAAATTGTCATCGGGTTGGTCAAATTCTGACGATGATAAATCGCAATTGAGAAGATTTTGAAGAATTAACTTTCGAACCCGAGATTGTCGCCTGCGATGCCTTGTAAGGCGAGAACGGCACCGAACAATATTATCGTCTGTCTGTTCCTACATAACCAGATATGATGATTTGAAAAGAGGCGAAAGAAAATAAAGACGCCATAGAGACTACAATAGCTTATTTAACACAATTTATTATCTAAAAAGAGATATATAACAAAGCATATATTAATCAAATCTCGATATTCTACAGGAGTTCCGGTGGGGCGTTCATACCAGCGTTAATTACGAAGAAGCCAAGAATGCCAAAGCCGTAGAGGCCAACGCTCTTAACTAAAGACCTAAGTAATAAATAATTAATAAACAAATGAGTTTTTATCAGACCATTTAAATGGATCTTCATAAATATCAAGGAAAAAACCCTTAGATTGTTGTTTTTTCTCCGGTAGCATAGAGAACCCCGCAGGTGCGAACATCATGAGAGCAAAGATGACCAATTTACGCCCTAGATTATGAACAAAAATAAACAAGTATATGAGTATGGAGCATTAAAAATGAAAAATAGCGAATGTTGGTTCGTAATCAACTTCATCAATTTTATCATTTTGATATTAATTTCTAATTTCGTATTTAATAATAGCAAAATCACGTTAATGCTAAACATTTTGAGGTTTTTGCTTTTATTTTGGGAGTCACAATTTATAGGCTTTCAGATTTCTTGCATAAAGAGGAAATTAACCTAATCGTATTACAAAACATCTCTCATAGTAGCAGACTGGCGTACGTGATTTCTTTTTGATATGGCATCATATTTTACCGGATATAAACATCATTCATAATGGTCTAGAACAGCTAATATGTTTTTTTTATTCATCAAATCAAGCCTTTAATTGAGTTCTTTACAAACAAGGCTAAGGTAACAGCGATACTGATAAACCAACGTTCACTTACCTTTGATCAACAAGAAATAACGCACTAACCGTTCAACGTTATAAATCCAAATACTATGTAAAAAGCGATTGAATTCAAGTTCTTTTCCATTTCATTTGTTTAATGAATGAGGTTTTGTTGATAAAACTATCAAACGCAATGCATTCATTGAAGTATATTATCCATTGGAAATTTGACATAAGAAAAACGAAGTTACCATTCATTTACGCGCATGTAACCTAAAGTAGTCTTAGAAAGGCAAAATCTAAATCTTCTAAAATATATTATCTTTGGCCCGTTTTAAATTTAGTAAGATTGCTCTCTATCTCTCTATTTTTTATTATATTCATTATATTAAATGGATTGTAGAAATACAGAGTAATTGGTGTAATTACGATGAATTGAAATAATTTTTTTTGCCTAAACAAATTGTTAGATATCAATTTATTTTTAAATATTATCTGCTATATTTCAGACACCTCAAAGATTAAACTGCACCAAAGTGTTCAGACTCATAAGAGAAAGAAGTTATGGACGCATTTATTAATATCTCTAATAATACAAACTATGATCTCGCTTTAACAATTTTACTTGCACTAATACAGTGGAATTATATATTAGAAAAAGTATTTTTTGCTTTATCTAAGAAGCTTTAAAGCATATCTTATTTCCATATATTATATTATTTGGTTTGTTTTAGTGTTTCATTTAAGTGCACCTTAAGACGCTCTAGATATCAAATGTATATTTGATTGTTTAGTACGGGGATCTAGACGTATTAAAATTTATATTTTTCCTGAAAATCATAATTTCCACATCAACCAATCTTTTGTAATTTCTTCATATGGAATTTTCCACTTTAATTCACAGTTATGCCTGTATGAAGGTTAGTTTTTGTTGAAACCGTTAAATAATTTTTACCTTCATGCTTTAAAAATGTTTTATATCATACTTCTTTTGCTATATGCTTTTAAAAAGAGGTGTTATTGTGTGAATAAATGCCTATGTTTGTTTGCATTCTCTTTTCAATTGCATTTAGTCTTCGCAATCGCCATAAATGTTAAAACCTCTAATCTAAATCTTCCCTTTCTTTAATAGGTCTTTGTGCTATTATTATGAATATAACTTAGATCCTTCTAATTTAGATTATCGAAGTTTATATCTTCCTTTCTAGTTTTCTTTTAAGACTCATCTCTTTTCTGGCTTCTTAATTTTGTCTGGTATTCACCGTAGTATTTCCTATTTTCGGTCTATTGCCAGAATCGGAAACAATTTCTCTTACCTAGTTACTATCTCTAACTGTTCTTTACATCATCAGCTTTTGAATTTCTTCTTTCATATTTCTATGGTAAAATCATTTATTTTACCTTTGTCAGATATTTATTATTTTGCACACATATTGGTTTTCTCTTCATGTTCATTTTACATCAAATTACTCTATTAGATTCGTTTTCAAGAATTCTAAACCAACGCTTCCAGTCATTCTTATGTAGCTAATTTTTTAACCTATTTTCTATTGTTACTCCTTGAAATCTTCCTGCGTTCTCAATATAATCCCCCTCTCTCCATTGTTCTCTTTGTGCACATGCCAATTGGACCAATCAATCGATTTAGTGGCTCTTTTGTTTGTTTACTTCGTAGTCGGCCTACGAAAATATGTTACGCTCGTGCGTTGCACGTGTCTGTGTGGTGATTGGCTTAGTGGCCAAGGCAAGCTAAAGTTGGCGCATACCCTAATAAATCGCTGCGCTCTCGCACAACCTCGATGCGTGCAGTGCGTCAGTGGGACTTTTCATCTCCTGGTATTGGCTGGAGTAGCGCGTGGAAAGTGTGGATTTTTGTGGCACCCGTGTGCACACACGTTCTCGAGCTATTAATTGTCGCAGATTTTAGACGGCGTTTGCTATGCAGCTAGTTAGCTAGCTTTGCTTTTTAATTGTAATTAGGCTAATAGTTAGGCACATCTGACGTGCTTCGCAATCCCTTCTGTTTGCGAAAATTTATCAATTTATATTAGTGGGATACTTTTAATTGAGCTGAATTCTAGCCTATTATCAAGTTTAAGCGCCCTTTATTTCTAATTTTATGGTTATTTTGTCACGATAAATTAGTATTCTATGCTTATTTTAGTTTGGATTAGTGGAGGAGTTGACTTTGAATTTTCATTTAATTTAAATCGGTTCAGTATTGCCGTTTTCTACCAAAAACACAAGGACAGATCTTTTTAGGCAATCCGTTTGACTGAAAGCGTCAAGATCGGTTGTAGTGAATGGATGTCAATTGAATGATTTCGATGGACACCACTTCTCTTTGGTCTCTTAGCTCAGTGCTGTTTGTCAAGTTGAAGAAGAATGTAGCCATGATCTTAAATTTAGCCTCCATTTGAATACTGTTGATGACTGATTTAACCCATTCATTATCGCCGATTTCAGGTTACTGGTGATGAGTCATGCGCAAATTCGACAGATGTGCTAATTTTGTAAGAGTATTTTATTGGCCAAAAGGATTACGCCTGTCTAATTTTAGTAATAATATCCTTGATTTAAATTATTGATCCGTGTTAATGATGAAGTCATATGATTAACGAATCTCAGTTTCTTTTTAATTGCCCTTCATGCCCCATCTATCACATTGGTGTTTATTTGAAATACCATCTATGACAGTGCAAATAGATTTTACGAATTTTTACCCAAGGATAACACCTTAACGCACAAGCACACACACACAAATAAGAAAAATAGCTCTATGGGAGACAAAAACGGAAACTCAAAAGGAGTTAGAGAGCACTAATTTATTTTCGTTGTCATAAGTGTTATGATCTTATTTACCGATATTTTTCAGTCACGAAGGTTCGTTCACTCCAATTAACTTTTACAGCTTGTAATCATGAAATAGAATTTAAATAAGGTAAGGGGACCTAGCCTAATAAGATATCAAACAAGGAATGGTTAGTTAATTTGTATTCTAGAAACTCTGAGTTCCCGATGTTCTTATAAGTTGTAATTGCCACTGGGTAATGTTCAAATCTAATGATTCGATTCCCACGTTCTTGACTGCAACCAGGAAAACTAACACTTCTCAGTTAGCCATGTCGACATGCAAACTCTCAAAAGGCATACTCAGATTGTTCGAAAGTAACAAAGTTTCTCCTTCTCTAAAATGCCGCCAGACTGTTGTTCTCTTCATAAGGACCCAGAGAGGCTTTTAAGGTGGTTTATTTAGTTAAGAAATGGTTGTCGTGATTGCTCTTTTCCTACTCGGCTTGCATTTGGCACATATGCAAATGCCTAAATATGGTCTTCTAAATCGTTAGTCAGCGATTTGTCTTCCATTCGGCTTTGCGTTTTAACGCGTAGGGGAGCAAAAATTGAAAAAATTCCTCAACATCACTTTTGCTAAGAGGGCATTTGGAAACTTTAGTCCTAAGGCAGGTTTAAATGGTCATCACTGTATCCATAGGGCATTCATGATCTGACCATCTGGGATGGCCAATTTCAGTCGAGACACATTTATAAAGATATCTGGATGGGTTGCTGTTGATAGGGGCTAGTATTAGTTTTGTCAAATTTATTCATATTTGTCTGATTAAAGCGGAGGTTATGAGTCCGAATTTACCGATTTCGAAAGATTAGATGATGATGCCACTACCAACTTTGGACCTACAGAGTTGTTAGTTTTGATAGACTGCGATTTGGAGCCAGAGTGATGAAGACTTATAAGAGTAAATCACTCTTTGCTTCAGTAATTTATTTATTCATAGCAAAGGGAGCGCGGTTTGATAGTTATCATTGACCCTTTAGTTGAATTCGGGCCTCACAGAGGGGAGGAACATCAAAGTGAGAAAAATTCGAGAGGGGGGGTACAGCAGGGTGTTTTCCAAATGTAAACAAAGCAAACACAAAGGTAAGGGGAGTGCTGTGGAATATGACATATAGTGGGGTCATGATAGTTTGAAGTCAGAAGTCAACTGCCGATTTGTTAACTTATTGCCGCAAGAGTATAAGTTACTCAGTGTGCACCACGCGGAGGTAAGTCCATCGTGCACCTCGTTTCAGAAGTTTAGAGGGATAAAAGTCCATCAGTTGAGGTTAATTCAATTGAATGGGCCATTCGTTGAGATAAGAAGGGGATTTTTAGTGAGTGCTTTTTTCATTTCGATTTTCATCCCGTGTAACTGTTAACTTCATTTCTAAAACTGAAATTGGAATCATTACTGTGTCACCAGTTATTATAAATTATTTCCTCTAAATGGGCTCTAAGACAGACATCTTTCTCGTTTGCTTCGAAAGGACGCCTAATTGATAATTTTGTCACTTAAACAAATAGCTAAAATGTGTTAACATTTGTAATAACTTATTAATGCCTCTGAACTAAACCATTGTTATTACCTTCTATTACAGGGCATGCGACGGCGTTATTTATGCCTTGTTGCCGCACCGGGATTAACCGAAGCTCATCTCCTCATCTATGAAAATGAAGCCAAGTGGGCCATTTCCAATCCCCCAAGTTCCTCCCCAAGTACTACGCCTTCAGCGAGTCAAATACTCCCACAATTGCCCCTTCAAGCCATCGAGCAGTTTCTCCAAGCTGACGACGGCTCACGAAAAGGTGCCAAGTATTTGGTGCGTTTGGAGGGTTTAGTCTACGCTGGAGTTAATCAAGTCAGTGTCAATGGACGTCTCTCGGTGACAGATGTCATCAAATCGGCATTGGGAAAACTCATGATTGGGTCGTCAAAGTCTCAGGACTCCACGTCGTCAGCACACCAACATCAACATCTGAAAGGGACTCAACGCAAGGATTCTCATCAACATAATAAATCCGATACTGCGTCTTCTGAAATTGCTGGTAGTGCGGTGAGTACAAACCTTATTCTAACTGAATTGGTCGTTCCTTTACTTCTAATGATCCAGACTAACTCGATTACCACCGTGGTGATACCCTCAATTTAAAAGATAATTGCAATATACTGACAACCATTCAATAAAATAAGATTTACCTAAAATAAGATCTTAACAGTATTATGAAAAGTTGCAAGTGAACATACGCTATTGACTTATACGATTAAAATGAAATGTCAGAGTCTAGTTTAGAAACGACGTCCAGGGGTAAAACTTCTGTTTAAAGGTACATGTAATGACACGTAACACGCATTCACTACGCTCAGGATTATGAATATTTAACAAACCCCCCCCCCCCACTCTCCCACTTTTTCAGGAGTCCTATATATCGACCACCTCGACGCCAGGAACACTAAACGATTCCACGGAAATCTCTGTGATATCCTCTCAACGACCTGCTTCAATTTGTGGAATACCATCACTAAACAGCGCTCCAGTAGGCCCAAATTCCCCCAATGGTGGCAACTCCAATTCATCACGATCTCCAACATCGCTGGGACTATACTTCCAGGATGGCAGTTCCACTCTTATATCCTTCGCAACTCCCGAAATCATGGAGGCTTGGCTTCAGGTTCTCACAGCTGTTGTAGCCACCAATAGGTCAAGGTCGGGCTACCCCAATATTGGTGAGTGTCATTCTCTCTCTCTCTCTCTCTCTCTCTCTCTCTTCACTTATTCATTTTGTGAGGTGTGGGGGATCAAGGGAATGCTAAGCAGAAAAGTAGAAATTAATTCTGTTGCACTATTGAGAATTTGTTTATGCCTAAATGTTAGCGTTTTAATAGACTCTATTTTCAACAGATGGCCGACTTTGAGGTTCGTCGTTTACTAAGTATGAGGCATTAAAAAAAAACATTCCAATCACATTGTGGGAGTCAAGTACACTTGATTTGGATGCAGAGACGGCTTACTGCAACCGCCCTAGTGAGGAAATCACCTTCTAGTTCCTATCATCTTGACCAAAATTAACCATTTTGGTTGGTTATTTACGTCACTCTCACACCGACGAGCAATGGTCTCGCTACCTCTGACCCGACAGAAGTACATATTGCTCACTGTGCAATCGGATTTCGTGAAACCATCTTTAAGAGTTTGATTCTCCTCAGCATGAGTGGGTTGTGTTCCGGTTGTTCTCTATGGTATCATTTGAGAGCTCGTTTCATTTAAAAGAAGGCTTCATGCTTATGCATTGAGACAAGAATTTATGAATGTGTCCCTGCCTTTCCCTCTCGATGACTCATTGATCAGCTTGTCCCACTTGTTCTACTAATCCATATTAAACTAGTTTTTGTATAGTTCGTACCAGACAGCTCGTAGATCTGTTTGTCCTAACTGTAGCATTCTTCTCTGAGAAATAGGTTAACGCAGTCAACTTCTCATTTCAATCGGTTTCATAATTTGGTTTTCACGCTGTTTAACTGTGTTTACCCAGCTCTCCTAATTGTTTTACTTTCTCTTCTTTCTAACCTCCTTCCCTCTGCTACCTCTCCAGTCGTTCAGTACGTCGGTGATTTAGTTCACTTAATAATTTCCCGATCTCCAAGAAATTGCTCATGTTTATCCTATTAACTTCGTATGAGTGGAGCTCTAGGTTTGCCTCTTTATTGTCGGGAATACTTTTACTATGAAAGCGTTCTCAGCCAATACGCTAATCATTAACTGCTAATGCCAATAACGATAATAATAATAATAACTCCGAAGTCACCTAAGGCAATCATCACTGACCCTACCTACTGGGAAGCTTCAGTCAGCCCCTTCTTGAGACAAGCTTGGTCAGTGAGGTTGGTCATTCCTCTCATTGGTTCTGCACTAATTGGAGTTGAATTTATGGCCTCTGACTTTGGGATTGAGCGTACTAACATCGCCCAGTGATTGTACCCACGTCTTTGAGTAGGGGTCATACTAATTGCTCCAGTTTTAGTAAATGTATTACCGAATTAATAAGACTGCTCTTACCTTAGGGGTGCTGCTCTCCAAATTGTCTAAAGTTTTTTAGGTTTGATAGTTAGGGGAAACGAATATCTTCACTAATTGGGCCCGTACTCGAATTCCATTGCATTGTTTTTTCGATTCAATGGGCTCAGATCTGGGATCCTGAGGGAAATGATGTGTTGTTTGTTCATTTTTCAAAATTACTATCATACCTGAGGACATTGTGGTGCCATTCGCTTGCCACTTTCCATTGTACATCAAACGAATCCCATAAATTCACTTAATTTAGCTTTAAGTAAGTCGAGTGCTCTCTATCTTAAACTCTCCTGAATTAAGCATGAAATTCACTAATTACTCCGCGATGCCAGGACTTAGCGTACATACGCGTTTAATCGTTCCTTTGATATGATGGAATATTAAAATCACAAAATACTACTGCGAATGTGTAGAGCTAATCTCTGTGGTCAAGAAAGTTCTTAATGGGCTGAAGAGGGGTACACAGATCCCTTAAATACAGTTTTATGGCTCACATTATCCGAATTGTTACATTCTACTGTTATCTGTGGTGGGGGG
>UZAE01001284.1:0-14135 GCA_900617975.1 Rodentolepis nana | reverse complement strand
CCCCCCACCCCCAATTTACCAAGGTCAATCGACAAACTAGGTCTCCGTTTGCCTCTTTGACCTTCGCATATGATTTGCCTCAACCTTGAAGGTATTTTCCACATCCCGCTCTTGTTTTGTTCTTACTCTTTGTGAGTTCACGTTCTCTGTTTTCGTGTAGCACACACGCACGCACACACAGAGAGAGCACGTTTAAACTTGCAATAGGTATACTCTTAATGTGATGGTGCCACTTTGTTGTTATTCGTTGTACAATTCACCTTTTTCCTACGCGCTTTTGTTTTCTAACAGATTCTTGTGATTGTGCATCGCTCTATTTACGCGGATTTCCTCTACGGAACGCTCCCGGGCAAAATCCTCACGACCATCGCGGGGAAGTTGCATATCTTCTTCTTGCTCTCCAGCCCTCTCGTAGCCTTCTCCCTTCTCCGCGCTTCCCTCTGGATTCCGGTACGTCCCATTTTGTTATGATCTTGGCAAACCACTGCCTCTTCCTCCCACATAAATGGGCCATTTTATGGGATTCGGTGCTATTGAGTGTACTGGTATTGACCAGAAATCGCCATTCTTCCAACTCAACATCGTGTCAGCAATGCTGTGAGATGCATTTCACAGCATTCTTTCTTATTAATCTCTAGTCGCAGTGAATTTTTGCTGAACGCTTCTGCTTGAATTCCACCACCGTTCATAATGTCAAATGTAGGATTAAATTTAATTGGTTGGTCTAACTTGCCTAATGGAGGAATATATTGATCTCGAATACTAGAAATTTGAATAGGAACTGTGTTGAGTTCTAGAAAACATCGCTGGCTTCCTTTCCTGAAAAGCGATTCGTTCAAGCTGTTTGTATAGCGGATTGGTTGTCATTACCTCTAATAGAAACATTGGAGAATTCCTCGACTTCGACTAGAGGTAGAACACGGAAAGCATAATAACGCACGTGTCTATCAGTTGTTTAATGAAATTGGCGCTCGATGGCGCATTTTTAGAAAGGACACTCCATCATCTATTTCTAATTGTGAAAAGGGGAAAAAGTGGGTGTGTGTTTGTGTGTGTGCCTAAATGTTAATTGGCGCACCACGTTGTGAACAGTCGCTTTTCTTCTTAACTGATAAATGTCTTCCTCCCTAAAGTCATTCCACTGATGTTTTGTAGCATATTGGTGCATATCCTCCTAATTCCATTCTAAGATTGAAATATCACCTTTAATGATGGAGGTGGCCGCCCTCATCTAGACATCCCTCATTGAAATTCCTCTACTTTAGAGAGCAATGCGAAGATTTTGAAGCTAAACCACAAATTGTCGCCTACTTACCGCAATTTGAAATGCCTTCACTAGTAATTCCACCCGGTCTCATCATTATCATCACTAGGTCACTTAATTATTGCTTTGCTTTTTTAGGTATTCAATTCCGTATATTGGATAGGCTTCGTCTACCTCTTGGGGCCAATTGCAATGCCCCTAGTGAAACGCCTCTTCCCTCCCAAGGACTCCAAGCCCTCCACTCCTGTCTCCAACTAGATGGAACTCCCTCCGTATTGCCCAAGGCTTCTTCACTTCCGGCTTTTTTCCTTTGTGTATACAGTGTGTGTGTGTGTGTGTGTGTGTGTGTGTGTGTGTAATGGGAAATATTTCTTCACCCAATTCATCGCTTTCATCGTGCTCCACTGTCTAATAGCTACCATTTTCTGAGCTCTCTCATTCCTCTTTTTTTGTCCTCATCGGTGTAGCTATTTGTTTTTTTGGTTTGATTGATGGATTGATTGAAGTAATAGATCAATGTTGGAAGGTGCAATAATTGAACATTTTATTTGGCGAGAGAGAGAGAGAGAGAGTAGTGGTAGAAGGGGGTTGGCCATGTTACCGCTATGTCGAAAAAGTTACCAAGGGGGAGAGAGAGCACTGAGTCATGTGCAGAATGAAATGGGTGAGGGAAAAATTGTTTAACGAATCATTCTTTGCTCATACTAAGTTGACTTCTCGTTCACTAGAATTTTAATCTATGCGGGATTATACCTACCTTCTCTATGAAATTTCCTTAAAAAAGAGGCCTCAAATTAATTTTTTAACATGTAATGATTTTATATGATGTGCGTTAGACTTACCTTCACGTGGTGCACCCTGGACAACGTATAATCATGCGGCATAAAAGTCTATTAACTGGTGGTTGACTTCTGACTCCAAACTACCGTGACCCCGGTGCATGTCATATTCGACCACTATCACAGTACTCATCTTACCTTTTCTCTGTTTTGTGTCTGTCTGTCTCATTTACATCTGTGAATCGTTATTCTATCCCCCCCCCCTCTCGACTTTTTGTCACTTTAGCTAAAGGGCTAATGACAACTGCCAAAACGGTCTGCCCTATGAAATAAATATATATATATATACTTTATGTGAAGATATTGGCAAAGCTAGTCAGCTTGTTTAAAGGTACTTGGCCAATTAAAGTGAGTGATGTGGAGAAAAGGAAACATCCGCATTCTCGAAAAAGGCCCCCCCCCCCCCCCACCAGACTGCTATGTAGCATAATCAGCCCATTTGTACGGTGGGTCACAATTGGTCAGGCCCTGGAGTGGGGGAGAGAGAGAGAAATGAAGACAGAAGCGCATTTACCCCCTCCCCAGATCTTTATCGACTTCATTTAGAGCCTATTTACATGTTTAAATGGATGGTGATTGAACAGAGGAGATTTCATTAACCAATGGTGATTATTGCTATTCCATGCCAAATATGGCAAAATATGATTTGTCAGACATCGGATCAATCAATGAATGCCTGGTTGACCTCGTCGTGTAATTTGCATTGGTCATGAAGTGACATTGGCGTGGTGATGGTGCATGACAGAATATTTTTCACCTTCTTGCGGCAAAATTAGAGGCACTCTCGATTAGCTATAAGTTCGAGTGCTCTTCTGGGTAAGATATTTGTCACAAGACCTACTGAAATAGATAGCTTGATGTAGGCACTTTTAAATTCTCACTTTGAAGATGATGTAGATGTAGAGAAAATAGTTTACCTTAGTCAAATATGAAACCGATTTGTGAAATGAATAATTTTAAAATGGTTAATGCAGTAAGCGCCATATGCGGCAATACTTTGTCGAGGGCGAAGATGGAAAGGGATAATGCGCATGTTAAAAGGTGTAGAGGGATTGGTTAACTTTTAAAAGAACTGACTTCACTCGAGAATAGGGGGGGGTGCTCAATTGGCCACCAGACGCATATGCTTCACTTTCTAATTGCTATGTAGCAATTGACGATTAGAGCACTTATGGGTGCCTACCTAATGAACCGCTTGACAAACATCCCAGTCAGAATAAATAGATAACGGAGGAGGATCCTGGACGCATTTCCTTCATTCCATAAGAATGTCAGTAAAAAAGCTTATCTCTAGCAGACGTGGGCATTCTTATAAAAACGTATGTGAGTAATACTCAATCGGAAAAGTTCTCATCTTAAGTTTACGATGACCATTAATTGCATATCATCTGTTTGTATAACCCCAATTTATCCTCCTACATGATTTTATGTTCTCTAAGGTCTTATAGCATGATATTGTTTAATTTTAAATTTTGAGAAAGTTATGAAATGCGGGTTGACGTTACAATATTTACAAACTCTACTTTTACGGTTTTTGTAAATAACAAATTTGGAGAACAAATTATGAGTACGCGATTGACCTTTTTAAGTTTATTATTTAATCGCAAATTTTATCGTCACCTAATTGTGACCTTTTAAGGTCAAACAATCATATTGAGATACATCGGTAATTTGTGAATATCGTCAAATTTTAGCCCTCTGCACTACTCATGAAGCCTGAAAAGGTCAAAATCATCTTTTCACCAACTATCAATAGACAATATTACGGTTAAACTTCGACTGAATTTGGTCACATTGAACGTGTATAGCGCTCTGCATGACTTTAATTGTTGACGCCTATAGCATATTACCAGGTCCTAAGCCAATATTTTCGTGCAGAAAAATGTTATTAATCATTTAAAGTTCCTGCTAAAATGAACGAGAAAGAGTTCTGTTCGTCTTCATTTGATGGCTGAATAAAGTTATCAATTGATAAAGTTGAAAACTCAATCGTTTTCTGTGTAAAGAATGCATAAAGGAAAATTCAGGAGAATTTGGGAATGAGATTGAACTTAATCAATATTGAGTGATGAATTGCGTTTTAGTGTATTTATATTTGGTTTGATTCAATCAAAGTTCTGAAAGGCGTTTTTAAAACTCTAGAATTAGGAAGGAACACTTCTATTTTGAGAAAACGATTAATTTTTTTAATTAATTAATCAGGAAGATACGTGTACTACATTTCCTCATCAGCTAATGTAATGCAAAATATGCATACTAATAAGAGCAGACACAAGAAGGTCACTAATTAAGTCACATGATCCTATTTAGGATTTTTAATCTTAATCTGGCATAGTTAGTACAATGATTAATCTAGTGATTTAGCACCATTATTAAGTAATAAATAAAAATAACAAGTATAAGATTTCATTTTAGCATTTGTGATGATTTGGTAATTGAGCTTGTTTCTAATCAGTATTTTCAAACAATATGTCTACAAATTTTCTTTACCATCCTGCCAACCGTATATATCTGATACCTCATGATAATTTGTAAAGTAATTTATCTCCATTTAACAAAGCAATGCAATTTTCAAATTGAATTTATTATTGGAAATCTGAATAATTAAGGAAATTTAAGAATTCGTTTAAAGAGTAACTACTCCATTTTCCATGTTAACTCAAAGGCTTAAAATCTTTAATTCCAGTGCTTAATTTCACAGTCAATATATTTTGGTTAAATAAATTGTTAATAACTATCAACACAGCATGACTATAAATAATCTTAAAACCTTTAATAACTATATATCTTTTAATAATTAAAATTTTCAAATATTGAAACGCTTGTTTTAGTCAGTTCTTTCAGGACGATAAACGAATTTGTTGAAATATAATTGGTTAGTGCCGTACACTGTGTCTGATAAACTATTGGCTATCTACTAAACCAATGATTATTGTGCTCTTCCATTACTGGTAGTTGCTGTTCGGTCATTTGCATTTGATCGTTTCGTCGTGCGGTTTATGAGCTGATGAAGAATTTGAAGAAAAATCAATATTCCTTGGTAAGTATTTTTGTTGAAGTAATTTTCTTCACCAGCGAAAGTCTTTAACAAAGGATAAGTCAATAAATACCTCTACAAAATCGAACCAATTGACCAAAACCATGGTTCGAACATCCAAGGATGAAAAGCTTAAAGCTGGCGTCAAACGGACTCGTGGCAGGCCTCGCACTAAAGAACCTAGAAATTCTCCACCATCAAAGCGACATAAGCTATCAAATATTGGCTCTACAAATGGCACGAAATCGCCTCAAAAGGAGGGGAGCTTGAGCCCTAGTCATCAAGAACCGCCTCAACTTGAACCAATGCCTGCCGTGGAAGAAGAAGATGGCATTGACATTCCATTAGGTTACACTGGTCTTAATTCAGTTGACGAGCATCTTCTACCCGGAAAATGTATTGTTATCTGCCCCCTTTCTTCATGTCGCAAAAAGTACGCCAATCCAATCGACCTCGTCTCCCATCTTCGAAATTTTCATGAAAAGGATAAATTTTCCTCCCTGAAAATTTTCACTTGTCCCACTTGCTTAAAGACCCGTTTCAGTTCACATACTACAAGCTCTGATTTAACTCTTCTGTCTGAGCATGCTGAGCGTTATCATGGACAAACTTTGAGCCAGGTAATTATATCAGCTTTGCCCTTAACTGTATTTCCTTTAGAATGACTTTGTTTACTTCTGTACCGTCGTAATGGACATCTTAACTGATGACAAAGCTACTCAAAAGAGGGAAGAAAATGATGTCAAGCAAGAATGTGTACCCAATGATCAATGTCAAAATTCCGATACACTTTATCATCCCATATTTCCTTTGGTGCCTAATTCTACAATGGTCTCAGATAATAGCTCTGGTATGTTTCTTCATGTTAAGCTTTTCTTAGTCTATTTATTTTTTTCTCTTTAACTTGTTATAATGTTAGGCTCTGAATTAATTGCATTAATTTTAGTGAAAAATTACGCTTATTTTAAGTTGATGGTTTTTATTACCTGCATTTTATCATATGCTGGTTTTACATTCTCTTGGCAAGTACCCAATCAGATCTTTCCAATGGCTTTTGACCAATAAGTGAGGGGTGCCTTCGGGCACCAACCAATAATATGACCTCGTTCAATTCTCTAATTCACCTAATTCCTTGTCGTGCGTGCGTATGTGGCGCCAACGGCAAGCGTTCTCGTCTCATATCATCACACGAACGCAGTGCTTTTAAAACAATATTCGTTTTAATGAACAAATTTTGACCTTAAATTAGGCGGTGCTTTCAATCACCAATGTTCTCTTAGTATTAGTTTTCTTCTTTTTGGTATAGCTTTAATGATACTTAAGTTCGAGTTTTATTATTTCCAGGCTATTCAATTTCGAACTTAAATGATTGGCTTTCATTTTCACATTGTCTTTACTCTGATAATTGATTATTTTAGTCTTATTTAGTATTTGTCGTGTAATGTAAGCGCGGGGTTTCATAATCAAAATTTAGCTTGTTGATTGTATTATTTTGTTTGTAATAGTTTCTGCTGTTTTTCTTGATTCGTGTACTCTTTGTCTGTCTTAAAAGCAGGGCTTATTTTGTAGCACTGAACTTCATTGAAAATGAGCAAGTTTCTGCTTCTCTTTTACTCTTTTTGGGAATCGTTCCAGCTCTATTGCTTATCAGTCTTCTCTAAAGTTTGAACATTTCTGAAATTTTGTTAATTGAAAGGCTGCCTTGGATATTCACATAGATATCACGAATTGCTTAGTAAACTTCATGTTTTACTTGCGAAAGAAGTAGAGTTAGCTATTACTTCTTTTCAGATAGTTAAAGTGCCTATTATTGAATTATAGGGTAAGATTTGCATTCAGTGAACGCATCACTTGTGTTAATCTTTCTGGTCCCATCGGTTTGATTAATTTTTTCCAGCCATGAGCGATAGCATTTGTCGTATTCTGCAACCGCGTCTGCCACCATGCCTCATAGCCAATGACAAGCCTGACACGCACATGCGCACCGCGAGGAGTTGTGTGCGTGTTGCTCAACTTGAGCCTTATTGGCTTGTTCCTGAGGCTTGCCATCGTGGTGACATCAACGAGCATTTCTATTGGTCAGCTATTACCCAATTAACTTCTAAAATGTCATTTTCACTAAATCTTCTATCGACCAAGCCTGGTATAATTCACTGGCTTCTTATTCACTCATTGTGAAATTATCTATAACCTAGAAATCGAAAACTGGATTGGTGCTGTCGAATTAATGGATGAATTTTAATGTCTTCACATAAAGCTTGAGTTTAAAATTAAATGGTCTGATTTCACCCAGTTTTTGGCCACCATTGTCACCGAAGACTATAGTTTTCTGAATAACTTATTTATTGTAACAACCTAATAAAAAGCTTTCAATTTCGTTTATAAGTGTTGGGATTATTTATATGACACCCAATTGTGTGGACACAGCGATATGTCATAGATTCGTTATTTACCACAGCTGTTGACCAATCAATGAAATTCACCATTTATAGCTTCCCCATGGAAAGTCACGTTTTGTTTATAACCGAAGTAAACGTATTTTGTTTTGTAAGCGGTAGCTCACTATCTAGAGGGTCAAAAGGTCTAGGAACTTGAAAAGGAAACAGTGCTGGATATAATTTAGTTAACATTTTTATTCCCTTGGGATTGTCGTATATTTCGATTCAAATTCTCAAGTTAAAAGTACTCTCAATTTACTAGAGTACAAAGTCTATTGAAGTAAAAGTGGCAAGTATTTGCTTACTACAGTATTTTAAGTTTAATTATTGTTTGAATTTTTTAATTAGAATCAAGTGCAAATAAAGTTGCTCGAGTAAATACAGACAGTCTGGGTTTGAGAATACCCTCACAAACTGGACATTTTATTCAAATATCTCCCGTTACTCAAAGTCTACCCAACAATGCTCCCGCAGCGGTATCTGGTACAGCAGCACCACCGCCATATTTTGCTGCCCTGGCTGCAGTGGCAGGTCAATTGCCCTCAGGAGCATTTCTCCTCTCTTCATCGTCCACTTCGAACCCCGTTGTCACGACGAAGGCATCTGCTGAGCAACACATTCTTATTGCTCCTTCTTCGAGTATTTGTACATCTCCGTCAAAACCCCTTCCAGGTATGTTTGAAATACCCACAAGGAGATAGTAAGTAGACCTGGTACTAGTAGTAGTGTTAAGTGTTTGCCAATGTGTTTGTCTGCCTCGTGTGCGTGGGTGCGTGCATGCACTTCTGTCCGATGCAGCCATTGGTTCGAACTCCAGTTGCAACTGCAACTGGTTGTGTGATTGGTTGACTCTTCATCTCGCATTCTAATTGGTAAAGTGGGATATAAACATTAATTTATCCTATTTCATCTCCTGGTTGTCATGAGGTTAGCTTTCTCTAATGAAATAATGTCAACACATCTATTCATCGGTTCGTTGCTTTAGAACAGGGTTGTGCTATAGCAAATATGCACTCGATTCATTTGAGCATGTTGCCCTTTATAAGGAATTATTTACTACTTCTTTAAATAAGTAGAAGTGCAATTTACACATGTGTACATGAATTGATGATTGTCTTGTTTATTTCTTCAGTGCTCATTACGTCCTCTTCAGCCGTTGGCGATACCAACCACACCGCCAGTATCAGCAACAACCTTCAACCACCCCAATCACCTACTGCCGCAGCTGCCATAGCAACACTCAAGCAGCTCATCCAATCAGCTTCGACTACTCTGAAGCCCCACCAACACCAGGCACCATCGCAAACCACTCCGGCCATCACCTTGAGTAATACTTCATTCTTACCTTCTCCCTCTGCTCTTCCTCAAATCACACCTTCCACCTCTCCTGGTATGTATTTTGCCTCGTCCCATTATGCCTTTGTGAAAGTGGGTATTTTGGAAAATAATCAGTCATTTCAATTGTACGTTAATGTCGTACCTTCATTTGCTCGCAGTCTTCGTAAGGCCCTTTTAATCTTATCATTTAATAAGGTTGTTGAACAATCTAAATTGATGGGTAGTAGAGTTCAAAGCATTTAGATTTTAATTGAGTGGGGACGACTATTGACTATGCTACTATTCTCTACCGGTAAGTACTCCCATTTTCCCGTGAAGTCCCAATTTCCGTATCAGACGAACGCAATTGGTGTTTAAATTCTTGTGATTCCTGATTTACGGTCTACCCAGACATTCGCTCTCAAAACTCATCAAATGAGAGTCGGAGTTTTTGAGCTTTTAATGATTATAATGAGTAGCCAATGGTGCAATTTTACCGTTTTTTTCACTTAATACTAGAGGCTTAACTTATTCCTCCCTCTTCTGACCATTTAATAGATTAATTTCACCTAATGTTGGAGAAAAGCATCGATCTTTCAAGTCAAGGAAATAGATTCAATTTTTTATTTAAAACCCAGCCTACTCTGTTGTCTACTCGTGGTGCTATTATTACTGTACCAGGATGGGCCAATTTTAGGAAAGATGTTGTTTTAAGTTCTTTAAATTCATCTTAACATCCTTTTGTGAGTGAATGCATGCTCCCGATTTTAATTTGCCCCTTTGCTAGCTTTTCATCTGCACTGCTATTTGTTGTGTCATTTGAAGGCTCTATTGACTCTTCTTTGTTTAGTGACAAAAATGGGTACAAGATTCGAACATCCTTCGTCGACTTCGATTGGTTGTCCCCTTGCACAAGGCGGAGGCTCATTGGTCACTTCTCCTGGGGCTGAATTGGAAACAACAACGGACTTGAGCTCGTATGCTTCAGCCAATGCTGACCTTCTTACTCTCGCTCGTCTCTCTGTTAATCAGGCTACTGCCGATGCTCTAAATAATAGTGCCAACAACACAGCCACCACCTCCAATTCTGCGAATAATCAGCAGAGTGCTGGTAGCGTGGTGGTTCAGGAGAGTACGACTCTAGTGATGCCGCAACAAACAACCAGCCAATTGCCCTCATCTTCTTCAACTACGCCATTGAGGAATCGGCGGTTGCTTCCACGTAAAACAGCCCCACTCTCTCCTGCTCCAATTTCAGTTGCTGGCCAGGCAAATCAGCCTGTCAGCGCTGGCACCCAAGTTCCAATTCGAAAACGCGTGGCCCTGCCTCCCCTAGCTGTTAAGCCTCCTAAAGAGGTGACACCAACACCTACCACTCTTGATGGTACTACAGGGGCATCAGTGGTGACAGCAGGGACATGTGTTTCCGAGGAAGCACCTGTGATGACAGCTGCTTTGATTAATCCCTCTTCGGCTGCTCCTAGCGCCGCCGCCGCCACCACCCTCATTCCATCAACTCTGAATAACATGCTGGCTAGATCAAGACTACTGGCAAGCACTTCCACCACTTCTACGGCAACTTCATTCATCAACGTGCCGGTTCGACCTGTCATCTCAGCTACCACCGCATTGGCGGCGGCGGCGGCTGCTGCTGCCGTGGTGCCTTCTTCGACTTCCAACAATACTCAGCAGTCCAGTATTCCGCCCCCTTCTCAACACCTCATACAACGCATATTGCCCACCATTCGACCAAGTGAGTTTTTTGGGTGTTAGTAAAATAGGCAATTTTGGGTAACTTAGAAAGGGTTATTAAAACAGTCGAATTCTTCTTCAACTCGGATTTTCCACTGTTTACTAGCTTGGAAAATTGCAGTCTCATTTCCCAAAATTCCGATTTCATAATGTTTCCCCCTGACGTGATGTCCGGTATTTATTGAAAGCTGTTAATTTTGTTGGCTTGCTATGAAATTTAAATAGGTTCTATTTATTTATTTGAGAGACTACGGGTAAAGCTACTCTTATAGTCTTACCGAGCTAGTATTATGTCCCTCCTCTTAAAGACTGGCAGAGCGGAACAGCTTCTACCAGAAGCGTAAGAACGCGGAGAGGAGGGAGAGAGAGAGAGGCGCGGAGACTAGAAAAGAGGGTTGCGGTTAGGGGGGGGGGAAGATGTCTAGACTCTACCCAGTTTAAACAAAATTGCAAAATCGAACTAATTTTGACCTAGTCTGTGTATCACACGGTCACCTTTTAGCCATCTTGTCTGAATTTGATCTACTTTCTGTGTTGGAGACACGGCGTGCAGACGTACCACTATTTTGTTATTTTCTTCGGTTTCAACGCTAACTTTCAGTATTTTAACAGAAACTCATGCAAAAATGGTTAGAGGATAATCCGTATTTTTTGTTATTTCGCACTGAATTGAAACCCTGACGTAGGGCTTTTTCATCTTTTTTTCGAGCATTGTTCATAATTGAGAATGCCTTAGTGCTTTTATTTGCGCATTGTTGGAGGTGGATTGTCACCATCCATCGTTGCGGATCGAGTAATGAGTGCTGAAACGAGTCAATATTATGAAATTTTCGCAATTATCGAAAGAGATGTGCGCAATTGCTTATAGATTTATGTGAGCTTCAATTCGTAACGAGATAATTAGTCGCATAGACACTTCGTTGAAGTATTCTCAACAATCACATGACCTAAGTGCTTTCGATTTCAATTTTATGTGCTTGCAAGCAGTAGTAGTTGGTGGTTGACACTGCTGCCTTTGCACTGCAAATGATTTCTGTCGCACCACTCCAGAATTGATTAATTCTCGTTTCAGCTCCTCTGCAGAAGATACTTCCACGACCGAATGCTTCTTGTGTCACAACGGTTGCCCAATCCGCTTCAGTTGCCTCCACTCAGACTATCAATGTGACACCGACATCCAAGGAGATTCGACACTCCCTACTCTACTCGGTGGCCCAGGCATCCCTGATTGCACAAACACCTGTCACCATGGTAACTCCGAGCCTTGCCAGTGTTGTTGTCACGGCCCCAATCCCCACTGTAATGGTTACACCAAATGCTCCTATAAAATCGAATCCGCAGATTGTCAATGGCAACGGTAATGCGCCGTCTTCTTCTGTACCCGCTAACGCCACCACAGTTGCTTCACCGACGACTTTGACGCAGCAGCAGCCTCCAGCCAACACCTCCGTGTCCTCCGATGAAGGTCATCTTGTTATCTGTACCTCCCCCTCAGAAATGAAGTGAGTGCATTCTCTCTTTCGTACTTCCAACACCTTGCTCATGCTGGGATAGGCTAGGCCAGTAGCAATAAGCACACTCATCTCAATAAATAGCGTTGGGAGAATTCGAGTTTCTTTCCTTTTTCCATATTATTATTATATGCTCGTCTTGGTCTTTAGTGTACGCAATGTTGCAAATTAGAATTGTGGTGGAGCATAAATCTATGTGTTACATTTGAACCTTGTATTGTTATCCTGGTTACTCTCAGGAGAAAGTAAATAAAGTAATGTTTCTAAATGTTCCAATAAGAGGTGGTTGGGGGCAGGGGTGTGGGGGAGTGGGGGGGGGGATAGGTTAATGAGGCGGAGTCGAGGAGGACGGACAAAAGTCAGCGCATGATGGAGATCTTGAGCTTTCCCACCTGTTTACTAGTTTTGTTATTGTGTCATGTCAAATTTAGTTATTTTTGCGTCACCTCTCGAGGGATTGTTGATGTCTCAATCAGAGAATGGGCAAATTTGCTTTACGCTTTTGTGAAGGCATTTGAGCAGATTCGATGTTCTTCAAGTGCAAACTCCTCCTATTGTTAGTGCCGAGAGGAGGTTTATTCCTCGCCAAGATGAATGCTACTGGACTTCCTTATTCAGTATATGTGCGGCCTATGCCTATTATTGCCGGGAGAAAGTCAAAGTTCTTGCGGTTAGGTGGCCTTGAATCGCTCTTCCAAATGTCAAATGCTTAAAGTGTAAGAAGTGCAGTGTTTAGTACGCCTGAATTTGCTTAGTGGTATAAACTCGATTGGCTCCCCCCCCCCTCCCCCTCCCCAAATGGCACAAATGCCTTAAAGTGGGCGTTTTTCTCTGGAACTGTGCAAGGCAACATCCCTGTAATTAGTCTAATTTTAAGAAGAACTAATGAAGATTTATTTATTTCAAATGGCAGGCGTTTTGATAGTTATCATTAGCCCTTTAGTTGACTTCGGCCTTCACAGAGGGGAGGAGGAACATCAAAGTGAGAAGAATTCGGGAGGGAGAATAGAAGAGCGATTCACAGATGTAACAGAAACAGACAGACAGACAAAAGGGCAGAGAAAGGGTAAGATGAGTACTGTGGAAGGGGTCGAAAATGGCATACAGTGGGGTGATGGTAGTTTGAAGTCAGAAGTCAACTGCCAGTCAATAGACTTGTTGTTTGCCGTATGAGTATACGTTGCCCAGGGTGCACCACGTGGAGGTAGGTCTATCGCACACCCCGTTAATGAAAAACTGTTGATTTGATTTTACTTGTGTTATATGCAACTCTTTATTGGAATGGATGTGTACTTCGAATTCACCCAAGTGTCTACTGCAAAAAATATTCCTTGGGCAAAAGGTTAAAAATGTCTAATTCTACTGACTTTTGTTTGACAAGCCTTAATGGAAGGAAGAAGAGGAAATACTTCCAAGTGCTCGCTCACTCACTCACCCCTCCGCCACTCATGTCATTCTAAATCATTCGATTAGTCACGTCGTTTGCAATAAACCTGTGACCCCTAGTCTCCATGTCATCGATGCATGTCATTACTTTGTGCCATTAATGCTGTCTCTCATTATGCCAATATTAGACTTTGGTTAATGTTGTCTTGAAGCTAGTTTACTTAACTACTTTAATTCATCGATGGATTTAATTTGGGTTCTTTTAACGGAGCTTATCTGTCAACTAGGGAACTCAACTGTGAAAATTACTCCAAGATTTTTTTAGTGGAAATTGCGTATGGCATTCGCCCGCTACTTTTGAAAGCACAAACCCAACATCAGCATTGAGTGACCTATACAACCACAGAAGCTAATCTTCCTAATTCCTTTTGACATATTGAAGTTTAAAGTCATTACTTATTTAAAGTTATTTTACTTTTTAGTATATCAGCGTAATCTTTGAAAGGTAGCAGCCACATGCCTTACAAATTGACTTCCCATCTTCGTATATATTTGTACAGTTACACTCCCCTTCCCCCTCCACCCCCACCC
>UZAE01001283.1:0-14142 GCA_900617975.1 Rodentolepis nana | reverse complement strand
TGGGGGGGTGGGGGAGGGGGCGGGAAAGAACAAAAGGCTTTGGATTTTTTGTTGACTCATAGGGCTTGAGGAGAGAATAAATATACGTGTCATTATGACTAGACAACGGGAAAAAAGTTACCGTCCGGTTGAGGAATGTTACGACCCATTATGCTGGCAAAATGTGTCAAAATGGGAGTTGAGTTAGTGAAGGAAGATTACTAAAGTGGATGACCAGATTATAAAGTCAACAACCGAAAGGAAATTGATTGTCCAGATAAATCTTTGGATCAGATATTATTTTCCTACCCTTTTAAAAGGGTTTTGTCTCTCGAAAACCATGCCTACTGTCATCTCAACAATCGTCAAGATATTGTGAGAGAGAGAGAGAGGCGAGACTCAGGTGATCAAGTATTCGGAGTTCGAACCATGTTTAAGTCATTGCACCTACAGCCTGCTATTCACAAAGCGCCTACAAAACAACGGTCTCTGGACATGAAATGATATCCAAACTTCATCACGGTAAAGCTGTGATGAGAACTTGTGGCTGTTCCATCTGTATAGAAAGACACAGTTGATTTCAATATACCAGTCTGAAAAATGAAGACATGCAAATTTATCAAATATGCTGGATTCACAAATAATGCCTTAATTTCGTTTCCTTTACGTGAAAGCAAAGTTAAGTGAAATAGTGTAAAATGAAATTTGACCAAGAAAATAATACACTAGAGTTATCTTTACTGGGTTATCCAGTATGTTAAATCATATATTTCATCTCTGGTATGCAATAGACTTATTTTGACGTGATGCACCCTGGGCAACGTATACTCAAACAACAAAAAAGTATATTAACCGGCAGTTGACTTCTGACTTCAAACTACCATGACCCGACACAATTGTCTTATTCGACCACTTCCATTGTACTCACTTTACTTTCTTCTCCAACTTCGCGTCTGTCCCATTTAAATGTATGAATCACTCTTCTGTTCCCTATCTCCACTTTAGTGGGGTTGTTCCTCCCCTTAGTGAAGTCCGAAGTCGACTATCAGACTAATGGTGACCATAATTGAGCCTCCCATTCGATATACATAAATATTTTCTCTCTAACCGTTCATTTTGCATTGGGTTAATAAAATGAAATGAAATGAACAAATATGTTGAATTGGTCATGTTTATTCAAGTTATTGTAAAAACGCAGAATTTTTTGAAAAGAAATTAACAGCGTTTAAATACAATGGCCATTTCCCATGCAAAGGGCAGACAGCCAGGTGTAAGGTCAAAGTAAATTTAACTTTTCTCAAAATGTCGCGAGTGAGTCACGGGGTGCATCAATGCCACAGCCCCGACAATAATGTGCTAAATACGAATCAGGTCTTGTGGATTGACAGCTGAGCTAATTAATCTCGGGCGCATCTCTATCCCCCCCCCGTCTCCAATAATTGAAAGTTCCACATATTTATTAATTAGTTTTTTAGGTGATTAATTTGTCGTAAATTTGATTAATAACTAGTATCTTATCATATGAACGTACTATCATTTCAAATGGCCAGCCTAATATGTGCGGAAACATTAAAAAATTCCCCATTAATTCCAACTGCCAAAAAATTTGGAAATTTTATTTTACTACCGTTGAGGCTTTATAAGTGCATAAAGTTATATCCAATTTGCTAAGGGTGTGCGATAGACTTGCCGTCACGTGGTGTACCCTGGACAACTTATACTCATTAGTCAAAATAAGTATATACAATTGGCATGCCATGATCCGACTGTGTCATATTCGTCCACCTCTACAGTACTCTACCTTCGTGTCTCCCTCTTTTGCATCTATGAATCACTCTTCTGTTTTCCCTCTCCACATTTTGTAACTTTGTTGTTCCTCCTCTTTGGGAGGCCTGAAGTCAACTAATGCGCTAATGCTAGCTATCATTAAACCTGCCATTTGATATATATTAATTAAAATTCAATTTGCGAGGTAAGCACAATTGAGAAGAGGATTTATTATAATAGAAAAGTCTTATTTATTCCTTTTCAATAATTTGCAAGAGATATGGCGTTCCTTTCACCCCGATCTGGGCCAATTTATTTTAAGCTCAAATTTTCACAGGTATTAAACGGTTGACATGATTTCTAAGACTTTAGGACGTGTGGAGTCCCATTAACTCCAATCCAATCTATTTCTTATAGCACGAACCAATTTCAGCCATTCCAATATTAACAATAGAAAAATGGCAAATTAAGCTTAAACTCAATAAGCGTTTTAATTTAAAAGAAAACCACCCCAATTTTTGCTCACTCTAATTTGACCTCCAGTATTTCCAATGAACACAAAATACTCCAAGTTATTACTTACAGGGTTCAACTTAACTGACTAATTAACTGGTCTAAATTAGGCACTAGCTGTCGCGTTTCTAAGTCAGGTAACGATAACAAAGCTTCAGTTGCAACTCCGTTAAAAATATATATATAACAAATGTATTATTTCAGGAAAATACAAACGTTTTAGGAATTAATAGTCAAAGTTGAAACAAGGACTAATTACAGGTCAAAATATATTTACCTGAGGCACAAAGATCAGCAAATGACAACAGCCAGTAGCCCAATTTTTCTTCCTTAGAGTTACAAAAAAAGCAAATCTGATAGGTAGGCGCAATTGTGAGTCAAACCTGCGTCACATTAAGCCAATTAGTTGCCTAACCTTAAGGTTGGTGAAAACCTCGGGGAAAATCCAATTTCTTACGAATACGTTACCTAGCCCAGGCGATAGTAAGAGCTATATAACACGTTATAAAAGTTATGGAAGAGATTTCATATTACGAGCATTACCAAGTGGTAAGGAATAGTTATTGAAGGAGATAAGGGAAGATTGTCAAAACGTCGATGCAATTTATCAAGTATATTCTAAAAATAATTAATCATGGGTGTTAGTCAATGTTACTGTTGCCTTCTAGCTGGGCAGGATCCTTTCCCAAAGTATCATTGCCATATAGCGTGGCATTTTTTAAAGCGAATCTGAAAGCAGTTCCACTATTCTGACGCATACGTTGCCTACTACCCCTTCGGTTAATCCTTTGTTTGGCCGAAGAAAATCGATGCTTTGGTCGTGAGCCAGTGAAGCCTAATCGTGGAGGAGCACTACTGGGGATTTGACGAGCAGTTCGAATTTGTTGTTGATCTGATTCAGATCCTTCCGACTCCTCATGATCGGCCTCAGTTAAGTCGGATTTCAGCTTCTCTGTCCTGGATGAAGGGACACGAACTCTGCCCTTCCGTCGATAGAGACGACTGCGGAACGTTCTCTGCCAGACAGAATTATTAGATTGACTTCTACTTTCATTACTTTTGCTTGAGGACAAACTCCCAGAATCTGAAGTTCGTTTTGGAACGTTCACATATTTGAAAGAAGTAGTGCCGAATCCACTTCCCTCCTTTTCAGCCTATAAATTAATATAAAATCACTTTTAAATATTATCATTGGTATATCTATATTACATGTTCCCTGTAGAGCAATAGACAACATTTCTTGCCTTAAATACGGGATTTTAAATGATTTTATCTGATATGTCGCGATTTTATGATCGTCTGGCTGACTTATCTCGTGTCGAACCAAATATACCATGTTTTGCCAACCATTTACACTGTAGTATTTAACCAGTAAGTATTTGAAATAGGAACGATTTATAAAAAGTGAAATGACAAAAATATTGTTTTAGAAGAGTGGAAACAGTATTGACTGAATAAAATCCAAATTAATAAGCATTGAACCGATGGATCATTTTGGCAGGGCGAGTACTTGGATGTCAATTCACATTGAATACCGGAGTTGAGCATTATCATCTGAAGCAGAATCTTAAATGGCATAAAGCTAATAACAGCAAACGTATGTCTTGAAATTTTTCGCATTTGCAAGAAAAAAAATACCAAAGGAAATTTTTCATGGACATGATGAGATCAGTAGCTGTTATAGAGCCGTGAAGTCATAATAAAACACAGGAACTATCCAAGCCGGTTGAGTCATGTCGGCCCGGGCCTAACTATCACGTGATAATTGGTCGAAAAACAAAGGCTAGACTAGTATCCTTTTGTTAATGAGGGCAGGCCCAATTATAGAGCACGATAAGTGAACGTATGGTCACGTCTTAGAAGACAAATTAGTTTAAGTAAGCCACACGATTTGAAGTGCACACTTTCTTTCCCTATTCAAAGTGCAACAGAGGTGGTACTAATATATGTGGTACCACAAATGACCTTCAAATTTTTTGAGGTTAAATTTGGTACTGTGGGGCCTTGATGGCTTTTGCCTATGTAGTCTACGCTTATCCGAATATTTTGATCTCCAGGGTTTACGTTCGAATTTGTGGTCTAAGTGATAAGAATTGACATTGATGGCTGTTTAAGTCAAGATAGCTTTGTCAAGCCATAATCATAACTCTGCATAGCCTTTTTTCTTTCTTTTCTTCCGCATTATTTGTGCAAAGTGCAACTTTAGCTAAGGTAATTTAGAACACCTATCATCACCATCAAAAGGCGAAGTCATCGATGCTGAAGCGGGACTGGCACACAGTAAATGGGAGGTCACCGCTCCATCGTGTGAAAATCGATTAACTACTTGCTAGGGTTTAAAAGGTCTCAATGGTTGATTCTGGGTTTGGAGAATGTATTCCATTTGCTAATTCCCCACAAATATGAATTATTTCAACTGTTGCTTGTGGATGCTAATGCATAACGACAGCTTTGGGAATATATGTCAGTCACACAAGCAAAACTATGAAGTTGATAATTAAAACTAACAGAGAACGCCTTTTAGTTCTTCTAACGCAAATAGACGAGCTTTTTGGACAATCAGTAAAAAATTAAATGCCAAAATTCAAGAATATTCTGCGAGGCGATTTTTTCCCAAATTTCACATTCATTTTAATATTAGACTATATGATAGAGCTAATTTGTTATAACTAAAATAAGTTACACATGAACTCAATTAGTGGACTGCAATAAATACCTGGCTGACGATCTCCTTGACAATCTCCAGATCCTCCTTCAAATTCTTTCGATGAATCACCTGAAGTGGATCCCTTCCGAGTTGATGGAGTCTTTCAGCTGCCACGGATTCCAGAGTGCGTCGCATGAAAGGGTAGTTCTGAAGCACATCCTGGAAACTGGTTCGATCCAGGGCATAGAGATTGCAATAGGTCTCAGCTCTTACGCTTGCCACTCGACGAGCATTTGTTAGAAGACAAATTTCTGCAAAGTTAGCGAGAAACTAAGGCTTAGAGCATGTCACTACTTTTGGACCAATAGATTAGGCAATTAATTTTTGCTCGTCATGACTCATTATTAAATCTACCACAACTTAGCAGCAATTTATTTACTGCCAACTATTGGTCCATATTTTAAATTTAAATAATACAGAATTTTAGATTGATTTAAAATATTTCATCGTAAAATGTGGAAATATATCTAACGACTATAGTCCGAGATAATCAGCAATTCATATCGCCAATTAGTGGTCAAATAGGCGAAATGTTATTATTTATGTTTCTAAATCAGAATCGAACATTAAAAGCAAATTATAGAAGGCAAATACCTTAAAAAGTATTAATAATTATATAAAAGAAATTAAATAGTATAGCCTAACGGCTACGCGAATACGAAGACCATAATCTGCAGGTAGAGAAGACAACAATAGACACAGACTGTACTTGGGGTTATTGGTTACAAGATTGAATCTAAACACCAATGGGATTAATGGTGAACATTCTGTTTATTCCATCCATTGATTAACCCCAAAGTACTTTTTAACACAATGAGAGCGAAGTGACTGAATTCCAATTTCCATAGCAACATTCATAATTTATATTGCAACTCTCAGTCAAATAGTTTTGGATCTCCACAGGTGGGTAAATTTGCGATGGTTCAATGAGCTGGGAGTTAATTGATAAGAAGCAGAGCTAGTTCAAAGACGACGTCGATGGAAAAAATGCGCTCATTTACTAAATTGAGATTTTTTGGCATATTTTTCTGGAAATAAGGCATGAAAGACCCAATATAAGCTAAAAGTAGAAACTTTGTAGCCAATAGCATAAAGGGTATTGAGTTTTATTCCTTTTCGTTCTATTTCTTTTAGGCTATTTGAAAGAACAAAACGGAGGAAAGAATTTCCCAACTGAGAAATATTCTACTAAAATATTTCAGTACCATTTTTATATAAACCGATTAAAATTAAACAAAACTTTTAAACCCTATGGTTGAAACGCAACGTGTGAAAACTTACTTTCTTTTATTTGCTTACTCAATTATTATTGAAAAAAATATGTCCTAAAAATTGCACAAACAAACTTAATCAGATATTCAGACTGACTGGTTTGGGACACGTGATCGCATACGCGCAAAACCAGTAACCAATTAGAAGCCTGTGTTTGTTTAAGCGATTCTGATATTTTGATTATGACTAACATTCCGACGAGTACACTTTATCCACAGTATATTTCCCAAATAAAAGTGTTCCGCGCGATACGTCTATTTCCCCCATAGCTGGGCTGCAGCTTAGCTAGTTCTGGGAGTCTAGCTAGATAGAGGAGAATCTGCTACAGAGATTTCTGAGTCAATCAAGGCTTCACTAGCGTAGCAATCCGCTCCACTGATGATATAACAAAAAGCAATTCCGATAATACCTAATAGGAAATATTAGTGCCATAGAGCCTATTGAGATGATATTGAAATTATTATTTTGTTGCAGAAAATAGCTATATTCTTTTTTGTTGATCTGATAAAATTTCACGGAAGAAGGGAGCGCATGCATTTTCTCACGTCGGCATATAAAGACGGTACTAAATGAACTAATTCTACAGGCTTTCCTTTTAATAAAGCATGCAAGAAGTCTACAAATTAGACAAAAAAATTAAGTTAAACTGTTGGTCATCCTTGAGAAAGAGTTAAATAATAAATTAATCATATTAGAGAGGACTGTGTTCTAATGAATAAATGCTTTAAACTATAACGGTCTGCTATTTATAACAAATCAATAATAAATTATAAAATGACTAATTAAAGTACCTAAAACACAATAGCTTCTACTTACAATGACAACTCCTAAAAAATATAACATTTTAAAATTTATCAATTACACTTTCACCGATGCACTTTCATTAGTATATAATTAATATTTCAAACTTTAGTTGTCGAGCGTGAATTGTAAAATAAATAAATATGCATATATCTAATAGTAGGAAGTTAAAAATTCTGGAGAGGACAAAATAGTTAGGCGTTTTGACCAACTTTTCGAAGAACATTTTCGAAACAGCGAATAAAAACAATCTTGAAAGATTCCTATGTTTATATCGAATAAGACAAGATTACTAAGTCGCACTTGTGACCAAAAATGGTGTTAGACTAGTATACTAAATATTTTAACTAATATATAGAAAGGAGGAGAAATTGGCGAGTGATTTCCCCAAAAGATATGGTTCGAATTCGAGCCACTTAGTGCAGCTGGGGAACAAAGGTGATCTCGAACTGTTGAAGTCAGGTAAAAATCAAATCAGATCTTAAAATCAAAGGGAACAAGTTTACCCTAATCTGCTTAGATGGAGATTGAATTCCCTTACCGTTTCAAAGTGCGGTTTTAATTAGCCTGATGAGAGATGGTGGAAAATGCCTGAAACTTCACACGTTTAAAGACTGAGTAATGGCGTCATACCAGTTGTTACCTTTTAAATTGCCTGTAGCTGGTGCAGTATTTATATCAACTAGAACACTTTAACCAAATTAAATTTCTACACATGAATGCCATCTGATACCGTGGTACTGTCCGCTTAACCATCAGCTATGGTTGGACTACTTCAGGCAAACACGAAATAAATATGCCAATGAGATCTCTTTCGCCGCTCTATTTATATTTATTTATGTGTATTCAGCTAATTAAATATTTGGTGAGATGGGTATTCCAAATATTGGTGGTTTTTCTTTCTCAAATTATTTGGGATGAATTAGGCAAAGTACCTTGTACAAATGTAGAAACTAAGATTCAAACTAAGTCAATTCGGTTTCTATTATTATGGAGGCTGAATTTTGTAAATTATGTTCGAGAAAAAGCTATTTTTGATACCATGGAAAGGTGAAAATCATCGAAAGTGGTTCTTAAATCTTAAATGTTCTGCTGTAAATTACATTGTATTTCCAATCCTAAATTGTTGATTGTTGATCATACAATCCAATATATCCTCATCTATTAATTTTCCTCGTTGAATAGACTCTCGAAATGAATGTCCATTATCTAAAAATTTAATGCGTTAATAAAGTTGGATATTTTAGGGCTAAATTTTCATGTTTTCCTTTAGAAGTGTTAAAAAAAGTTAAATTCTAAGAGAAGAAAATGAGATTCCAAGTAATAGTGAACGATTTTATACACACAAAGTGCCTAAATAAATTAGATGATTCAAAGGTGAGATAAATGCCTCAAAAAACCTTGAATCCTGAAATAGTTGGGGAAGGCGTCTCTCCCACTACCTGTGCGCTTTACCTTAAATGACCTAACTTGTGGACAAATTGAAGGCACAAAGTACTTTAGTTTAGCTTTTCCGCCATATCTGTGCTCATTTTTAGGTTTAGTGCCATGCTCAGACTAGCTGCTTATTCAACCCACCAAAACGGATAAATGCAGCAATAAACAAAAGCGTACATTGATCGAACGAAGGCTTGAATGAGTCGCCGTGTTATATTCAATAACGAAATATAAAAAATACAATTCACTCTCATTGGTTTTGAAAATTTGATTCGGTAAATAAAGCGAAATATGTATGCCAATTTTTATTCTTTATTCGGCATCATTTTAACGATAAACATTAATTTCCTTGAGTTGCATGCAAGGAATCCCATGACTTGATCGGCATACTTTAATCTACTACTGATTTGGCTTTAAAAAATCACATTACTTTGTTTATTTGTAAGCTAAAAGTTATCAGCAGGAAGCCACGCCTCCAGGTGCATTCAAGATGAACGGGAAAAAATCAATAAACAGAGAAATGATAAAAATAACCGGATCTTAGTTGTAATGTTGAATAAAAAAGGCGTGTAACATTCATAAATGCGGCTTGTAGTTGACATTTAAGGCAAAGGCAAACGAGGGCAATGAAAATTATATTAAATCAATTAAGGCGTTAGAATGAGCTTCAAAAGTCACGATAAACTTTTCGTCTTTCAACATACAGATAGCCTTACTGCTTCATTGACAGTTCTTTATGATTGGATGTACAGATCTACCTATTGTCGGAAGATTTCATTTTCGAATGCGTGCTTTCATCTAGAGTGTGAATGTCACTTCGTTCCGGAAGTCTCTACTCTTAATCTAAGAGTATCAGAGATTAAAAGTTCAACATTCTGGTCTGTGGTGAATCAGTGATAAACTTTGGCATCATCGCAGAGTTTTTTTGACTGAAATTGATAAGGTAATGAAATAGAAAGGGTATATTCTCAGCGAAGTAAAAAATGGGGCCTGAATTTAGTACACATTGAAGTGTGAACTCATTTAATAGTTAAAGTATTAAATCCTGACAGTTTTACCTTAGGACAAGTCTGAATAAATTACAAAGAAAGCAACAAGTTAAATATGAATAACAGGTTTTGCAATAATTTAATGACAATTTCTTCTTGTAAATTGATTTGTTTCCTCCTAATTCATCTACATCTTTTCTTCCACTACAATGTGTAAATAAAGATTTACTTTGTTAGTAGATTGTTGGTAATGAAATTAAGTCAACATTCAGGTGTTCACAGCTTTCGTGGAAAAATGTGAACCAAAACGAAATGAATCTGCAATTATTCATATGAGATAGGAAGGCGATTAGGATGATTTTTTTAAAAGTATATTAATTCTTCAGGAAGGCTAATGAAGAATTTCCATTTACTGCTATATTTAGGATTCAAAAAATAAGCTCAAAATATTCTCAGAAGTTCACTCAGGTGATACTGCTGAGAAGTTGTACTTGAAAAACCATTTTAAAGTTTTTAACAGGAGCAAAACTTCATTTTTACGACTTCTAAATATTCTATGTCTAAAACATTACTCAGGGATAGTAAAGTTCATATTCACCTCCGTCGAAGTGATTCAAACCACAATAGGGTATATTTTCAATTGCGCATTCATTAGTGAATGTATTATATTCATATAAATCCAATTTAATTACATTCAAAAAGTTTTTAACAAAAATGGACTTGGCAACACCACGTTTAGGTATGCTTCAATGAAAAAATCTGTGGAAGAGTTCAAAGAATAAAATATTGCTTTGTAAAGTCACAGCAATATTAGTTATATCAATTACATCGCTAAAACTCTCTCAGTGCATTTAAGGAAGACTAAGGCAATTAAAGATAAACTTCCGATCATTTATTTTTCTAGACAGCTATTTTGGGTTTATAGAAAAGGCAGATGCATTTTTTCATTCAAATTCCTGTAGTTTGTGTATTTATTTAAAAGTGGAATAAGTTATAGCGTTGCCACTTCCATCAGAAAGTTGTCTAATGAAGGAACTTGATTTTAATTCGTCGATGGCCAATAAATCTTACTTAACTCTATAAGCTACTTTTAACAGCCCATTTCAATTAACACATAATTTGCTTATTTCAATGTGGCTGTTTCCAATGACATTTGAAATTATTTAAATTTGTTAGGCGAATTTAGTTAAATCAAATCAACAAATATTTTACCAGAGATATTTAATTTATAATTTTTTGATTATTTTGAGATTGTATTAAAAAAATGCAAAATCAAGCGTCATTTGAAATTTCTATTCGTTAAAATTATAACGCATGAAAATATTTCAATAATGATAAATTAAGTCGAGGACCAAATATAAAGAGTACCACTTTCTCAGACTTTAATGTTCTTTAAGTTTTGACTGCTAACCCCAGAGTTGATGAAGAATTAATAAAATTTATTCAAGAAAACTCGTTTAAAACTACAAAAAAGTCAAAATCAACGTTGCAATTATAATTCCTTCAGAAATAATAATCTCACAAGCCTAAAATGATGAATTACTAAGTTAGAACTAAATTTGAAGTTCGTTAGCCAGTATTTGTGTTTTACTTCATCGATAAATTAACCTCTGATATCGTAAAAATGTGATACTCAAATTAACTTGAATTTATTGCACAGTATATTCTCGAACACCTGCTTTGCAAAAAACATCAAATTTCACTAAAACAAATAGGTGTCGAAACGATATTCCTATAGAATGGTAGCCAAACTGAAGGAGATTCTGTAAAAACTTTTTCTCCAAAATGTCTAAATACGGTATATGATTTATAACTGCGCTACAATGCAAACAACCAAAGCGTGTAAAGCTCAATGAACTTTAGAATATTTTCCTTGAAATTCTCAGACCGATAGTATGATCAACCAATCTAGCCAATCTCTGACTGCAAGCTCACGGCCAATTAGGAACAGAACTTATCTTAGATACAAAACGCAGAATTGAATAACAATATAATAGATAAAATAAAACTTTTACTCAGTCGATAGTAAAGCCATTTCGAAGTTTAGTAATAATAAAAATTCTATTCCTGAACGAACGACTAACTATCACTGACATATAATTACGTTTTACGTATCAAATCTGGTTGAAAATATAAACAGTTATGAAGGAATAAAAACTACTTTGATGACGTTAACTTGCATCAGTTACTAAATTTGCAAACTCTGATCAACTGACAGCTTTGTAGGTCAGTCAAAAAGATTCTAAACACTTTTTACTACCAAACTTGGGCTATTAATTAAATTAATGAGCAGTGAAAAACTTGAACCACGCAATGTCACCAATAACATAAAGAATTTTTTTCTAACTTTCATGATGAAGAATTCCAGAATGGTTATCAATTGCGCCATTAGCTGCATCCTCACAAGTTGCCGAGTAGAACTGAATGATGTAAATGAGGGGTTTTTTAAATCCTTAAAAAATTAAGCTATAGCTCCTTATTGAAGTATATTCAAGGCTTGCATTTAAAAATGTAATTGTGATCTATAAATAATGCCAAGATGATAAATATTTCTTTATGACGAAATGAACCAAATATAACTTGTTCATTATTTGTAAATTGAATCTGATTTCATTAAATAATTAAGTTAGTATGAGTAAAGATATTAACCAGACATTTATTGCTTCATAGCTTAGTAATTAATATATTCCGAGAGTGTTGTTAGCAAGACTTTAAAAAATTCACGTAATAAATGTGTTGAGAAAAAAAATAAAGTTGTGCGCTTGTTGAAGATGCTCCAATGTGAAACTTCAAGTCCTATCCTTTGAGCAATAAAATAAAGTACATTGAGAAGAATTTTATATATTATTTGTAGAAATTTTACGTTTCAGAGCAGATATCTAAAACCCTTTAAACTCTCAAGTTGAAGAAAAGTTCCTTCATTAGGAATTGGAAAGAGGAAAATCTAGTCATTGCTCGATCAAACATTCGTACTTTCCTTGGCCAAATTTTTAAAATTTTTAATTAAAATGATAAAATTTTTGGATATTGAAATTGGAAGAATAAACGCATCAAAAAGAGCAAATATTCCCTCATAAATGAAATACCGCAAATGCGTGCATTTTATTGTTTTAAACCATTGCGATCAAGGCAAAAACGAACTTCTGAAAGGATTTGTTATAACATTAAATAAAATCCCTTGAACTTCCCCTTGTGAGTAAACATTTTAAGAATGCAAGTTAAATGTTCGTGGAAAAACTGCTCGCCGCATATAATTGAAGGTAACGGAAAGCAAATCACGTGAGTTATTCCTAAAAATATGATGGTAATTTCATATTGATTTAGTACTGTTGGCATATTCAAGGGCTAAAAAATTTGCTATTCCCCCTTTCATTATATCTATTTAGGTTTGAGTTGGGAAGTCGTATACTTGAAGTAGATCACGGGCATTTGAAATTGGAAGTTTATGGAATTTAACTCTGTGAAATTATGAAATTGATAGAGCGGTTCAAGAAAGAATATGCAATTGTATTTGAGATGCAGATTTTGCATAAAGTTTCATTATTTATGACTTGTCAAATGATTTGTTGTTAGCAAAATCAAAGTCTGAAGTGGAATTAATTGTGTAATGTAACTAAAAATAAATTATAAATATGTTTTATTTCTTAATGATTGTTTTATGATTGCTTGATTTTCAAGATTTTACTTGATAATCATGAAGCTTTGAAAAAAAATGTAAATTTCTAGTGCACGTTAAATAAATTTAGCTTAATAGCATATACTTTAAAATCTTTTAAATACTGAAAACACTTCAAATTTTTAATTTTCTTTCATTTTAAATAAAAATCTAAAAGCTTGTTTGATTTATGTATTTATTTTTAATAAAATAGTTATATTCTCACCACAGTCTCTTGTTGGTTACTTCCCTTAGCAAACCTAACATTTCCTTAAAAAATTACCAATAAATAATCATAAATTATGGTGTAAAATACATTTGAAAAAACAATAAGAATCTTTCAAAATTGTCCAACTTTACCTTGAAAAAATTTGCAGTGAAAATCTAAGTAAACATTTATTTATTGTTTTAACGCTTAAGAAATCGAACAGATCAGATTTGGTGCATTGGAAATAATTTCGAAAGCCATGTTTTAAAAAGTACGGAAGCAGCCTTTGTCATTTAAAACATTCACCTGTGTATTATTGAATATTTGCTAGTCGGCAATACATTCTTAGTGCGTTTGACAAGAAATGAACAACAAAAAATCAAATAACTCCTTGCAATTAGATAAAAGTTTCAAATTTTAACTTTCTAAATGCTTTAAATTAACAACCGAAAAGCATAATTAAATATTTATTTATTTCAAATGGCAGGCATTTTGATAGTTATGTGGGACACGCTATCACTGTGTGCGTCATCGTATGCCTGCATGTCTGCTCGCCAGGATTGGGAGGTGCGGCCGTACAACTCTGTGTGCAGCGACCGTACAAACAGTGACCAATCATTAACCTCTGTTTAACCTAATCCCCCATCCTGATCATGAGTAGCTCCCTGCGTGTACACTTTATCCGTAATATACCCACTGAATAAACGTGCTCCGTGCTACACGTCTGTTTCCTTTATAGCTGGGTTATAGCTTAGCTGGTTCTGGGAGTCTAGCTAGATGTTGGAGAATCCGCCATAGAGATTTCTGAGTCAGT
>UZAE01001282.1:0-14143 GCA_900617975.1 Rodentolepis nana | reverse complement strand
CGGAAGCCACATTATCAACCGCTTGATGGTACAATTCTTCGTCGGTAGGTGGGCACTTCTTTTGATTAAACCGACTGAGTATTTCGTGTATCTAGATTGGGATAAAGAAAACTGAAATCAAAGATATATTGGACAAATTTGAGTCTAATTTGCCTTGAGCGAAGGAATAGAGAACGAAATTTAGAGAATTAACTTGATAGCCGTAGGTAGGGTCATTAAAAGTTCTACATCTGCTTTGATTTTAAGCTATGAGGGGTGTGCGATAGACTTACCTCCACGTGGTGCACCCTGAGCAATGTATACTCATACGGCAAAAAGTCTATTAATAGGCAGTTGACTTCTGACTTCAAACTACCAAGACCCCACTGCATTTCATATTCGACTACTTCCACAGTACTCACCTCATCTTTTTTCTACCTTTGTGTCCGTCTGTCTCTTTTACGTCTGTGAATCATTATTCTGTCCCCCCTCTCGACTTTTTGCCACTTTGATGTTCCTCTTCCTATCCGTGAAGCCTGATATCAAATAAAGGGCTAATGATACCTATCATAACGCCTGCCATTTGAAATAAATAAATTTTAAGCTATGAGTGCGAGATAAAAGACACGACTAGGTCAATGAGGTATATATTATGACATTTATCAGTCAACAGCACTCTTCATTTAAATTGCGTGCTCTAGTACTTCAAACCACCCACCACAAACCGATTTAAGTAACTATATCCTTGAAAGTGTAAAAAAGAATGCACTATTTCATCTTAAACCAGTGCCATCTTCAGTACATCAACAAAACATTTTGTCAATACAACCGAAAATTACAATATCGGAGCAGGTTTTTACAAAAGTCCTCAGGTCACTGGATGAAATTGCGTCACTACTAAGACTTCAAAAGTCAACAGAAAGAAACTGCAAGAGCAGGAGATGATGCTATCTTAAAATAGATGTACCTTCGATAATAAGTGCTTTATATCTCCTATGCAGATGAATCAGAGTTTTGCCAATTAAATAGTTTTAATCCGCTGTGAGCAACAATACAACTACTCACGTCCTTTAATTGAGTAGGGGCATAACAAAAGTTAACCGTACTCCGAGAACTAAGTTCCTCAAGGCCTTCAAAGTCGATAATGGAAGAGAGGGAATAAAAAGGATTAAACAGTAAAAAACACTATAATTTCAAATGACTATTCTTGATATTTTATGGTTGACATATTTATAAATAATGAATTTCATTTGCATTATAGGGAATTAAAGATCGAATCAATTGAAGTTGTCCTCTTTTACCTCAGCAGCAATCGATTTTGCACTTTATTATTATATGTAAGCCTTGCAAGGTCACAAACAGAATAGTTACAAAGCGACTTCCTAAATAGAACTCCAAATTTACAAAAAGTAAGAGCGAAACATATCACTTTATCTGTTCACTATTAACGACCATGGATCATTACAGTCGTATCGACGTAAACACAATCAAGATCAAACCCACTAAACTGAAGAATCCAAACTCCATGGTAAATTTTGTCCTCTTCTACCAACTATGAAATCCAAAGCTCTACAAACGACTGAGGTTCCACCACCCAATCTTTTAAACTTAGTAAGGTTCGAGCAAGATTTCACTTCTGTTTTGGCTTCAAGTAAATTTGACTAGCATGTGAAATGAGGGTTAGTAAAAGTGCAAATGAAAATAAGCCTCCTTTGTTGCTAGGCTTCAAAAGGGGAGAATTATCTCACATATTGCGAGCCAAGACCGTTTCTTTAGACAGGGACTAAAAAATGTAATTATTACATTTTAGGACTGAAAGGCTCAATTCCTTTCCAACTTTTAGCTTTTATACAAAACATGATCTAATCTTAAAATATCTGATTTACAAAATAGGGAATTACTTCTCAATATAGATGCTGGTTGCTTTTGGCTTCGTACCCACACATCTTTCTCACTTATCTTGGCATTAATCAGCCTATAATTACACTTTTATCATGTTTGCACAAATTCACTGAGTCATATCGATTGTGACGCACGAGAGCTAAACTAAAGTATTGATTTATTTATTTCAGGGGGATGCATTGTCCCGGCGCAAAGACATAATGTGTATTTCTTTTCGTTGAGCTTCAGAAAATGAAAGAAAGATACCCGAATAAAGAGTACCTTGAAATCAATTTCTAAAAAAACTTTGGTAAAAAAGAATGTACCCATCGACCTATGCACAAAACTGGGAGAAAAAATGAAGATCAAGAAGTAATAATGAGGAAGAGAAAACTTGCTAAGATATTTCCCTTCCAAATTTATAAACTCCACTGCAATAAAGGACGATATAGTTTGAGTAAGATTAAAGTACAAGATTTTGATATCTTAATTAAAAAAATTACGATTTAGCAAGAGAACAAAGCTAGAAAAACTCAAGAGTTAAATGGATCAGGGAAATTGATAATTAGCACGAGGCTGAGAAATGGCCCATTCGTAGAAAGTGAAGGTCGAAAACTGGACTAAATGGATAAGCGTCAATGGGAAGGCTACTAGGTCGCAACAAAATTCTTGATCCAACTGGAAACTCATTTGCTAGAAAATTAGTCATGTATTTCTTGGAGTGGAATAAGATTATGTAAAAGAAGGAATGAGTGATTGAGTAGCAGAACATTGAAACTTAGTTAAAATAGTATTCTTCCTCTAATGGAAACATTTTCCAAAAGTCAGTAATTCAGGATCTCCATTCTTCAAAAACCAAGACCAAGAAACTGTTTTTTTCTCTAAAAATTCATTTGCCCATCACTGGAGGAAATAAAACGCAACCCAGGCAACCAGTGGATTGTGGTTCTCTTGATCTGCAGTAGACTTATCAAAGTTGATAAAACTGTGTTGTAATAGCACTTGCTGTTATTACAAATCCACTTGTTAGTACCGTTGTGTGCTTAGTAAAGTATTCCGGAATCGTGGAAAAAAGGTCTCGTTGATACTTTATATGAATAGAGTTAATCTTTGTAAAGAAATTAGGCTAATTCAAGATTTTTTCAAAAATTTGCCATGGTTTTGTCTTTATTGAGAACAGATTTTTCGATAGAGCCCAGGTATACGTGGGGATAAGCGATATTAAATGATAAGAGCCAGCACTCGTGACCTTGAATGTCGTCTATTCTGTCAACCAGAACTGTGTGCAATTCGGCAGAACCAGAAAGTGACTTTCCCGAAAGGAAATTAAGCATGAGTAACTGGGGTATGTAAAATTAAATTTTTGGTTTCAACTTTTTTAAACGTAAAATTAATGAAAGAGAAGATTATGCTAATCTTAAATTAGAGGTAAATTTGCTCTGACCTTTGTTATTATTGGCTGCATGGATACATTTTCGATTTATTATTCTGAATGCAGTCCGCATATAAAGCTTCCAATCGGATTTGCCCATAATCCCAAAGACATCTGTTTAACAGATTTATTCAACCCGATTTCTCACGCCAGAATTAGCAAAAGGAACCAGAAATTCATTAATTCAGTCTCCTTTTTATGGTTAAGGAAATTACAAATTTGTAACGGAAAACTGATGTCATCGACGACTGAGGTTACATACAAACTGAAAATGTGTAATTTATTACTTAACAGGTTTATTTAAGGAACACTGAAAGTCATTAGTAATGTTGATTTGTCGCGTATTTGCAAAGTGATAGAATGTATAAATTAATGTTGAGAAAAATCTATATCCAAAAAAGCACGTACTTCAATAGAAAATGTGGTTTAGATAGGTGAGAGGTACACCTTGAAATGAGGTTTTAGTATTTACCTATCTGAATTTTACTGTCAAATTAAACGCAGAACAACGAGGGTGTGATTGATATCGCTTTAAAATAATTCAAGGATTACTAAACATTTTGAAAAAGAAAATAGTGAAAACAATTCAAATTAGAGTTTATATGGGGACAACGTCCGGGAATAGACCAATCCTATCAGAATCTTGCATAGTTGAGTAGCATATTTTCGACTTCATATGCAAAAACTGAAGTAGCTGATAGTAACTCTTCTTCAGTGAAAGGAATCGTAACAATTTCGTTTAATTGAACCAATTATAAAAGCCACAAATTTACAATTTGATAACAATGAAATTTGTAGCTAGCTAATAAGGCGCAGGATCATAAATTCATTTAATGTGATGCGAATTTTGGAAAAGGAATTCATTTTTTGGGTATATTTAGAAACAATTCTTAGCTCATATTTAATTTATTTCATCCAGTTTGCAACGCCATTCACTGTTATTATTCATATTACGGGTAGGAAACTGTATATCAATATCTAAGATACATATAGCGCCTATATTCTTAACTTTGCATTAAAAGAGTAGACAAAAATCCCGCTTAGTAGGCACAAGAATACCTCGGCAATCATGTCCCTTTCAAATAAAACGACCCCACTCTGCCTCTATTGCTCTTTTCTAATCTGGGGTGCTTAAGTCGGTACTAAATTAAACAAAATTTGATCTCAAATGGCAGTAATGCAAAATAAAATGCTATGGTTATTGTAATAAACTTTGAAGTTGAAATGTATTTAAATTTTCAGTATTTTTTGACCATTCCATAACTTAAATGGCAATTTTTGTAATAGATAAAAGACTAACAAGGCACCACAATCTGAACACTAACTTTCGTGATTAATGACTCTATTACCTCAAATACCTCCTCACCTTAGTTATCAAAGACGTAATGATTCAACTATATCAGGGAAAAATTCTGTCAATAGTTGTGTCTGACAATAGCATGTAACCCAAAAAACTCATTCGTTAAATGCATCGAGAATCGAAGTATGATATTTTGAAAGTCAAAGAATGCCTTTCATTATATAATTTTTACAAGTTTGTTACATCTGACCATTCACTGGACAAGATAAGGAAAACTATGTAGCGTTAGGAAAAAGCTGTTAAATTTCAGTTTAATTGTTGATGACCTGAGAATTTTAGGCGTCCAAATGTAGAAACCAGCATAAATAAACAATAAATTTGATAATCGCGAATGTGAAAACTGAGTTGGTAATAGTAAATTATACTGATTTATTTTTCCTCCGAATACCAGAATAAATATATAATATAAAATAAACCAGGATAATGTCTAAAATTTTGCTTTTTACTTAGTTATTTAATTACAGCTTGCCAGAATTCAGAAATTAAAATTCTATTCACCTGAATGAATATTTTGTATTCAAAAAGTTTCAATTACACAATTGAAATATTTCGGCAAAAAATGGAATTGATTTTTCTAATGTTTGATATTCAAGCAAAACTTTATTCATTTTTAATTATGCTGAATTCAACGTGGCAGATAACCAAGCAGCCTTCAAAAAATATGATCAATTTAGCTAATATTTCTTATATAATAAATTTTTATAGATAAATTAAAACGAAAGAAATGTAAAATATAACGAATATTCAAATTTAACCGCAATTATATCTTATAAATGCAATTCCACCATTACTGCTTAATAGTTTATCTGTACCAAATAACCTAAATAATTGGTCTAGAATCACCGTTTTCGGCGTGCATTTTTCCGTTTCTCGAGGATGCTCCGTCATATTATTAACCAGAAAAGCGTCGTAAGTCATGGAAATAATTATGTAATATTTAGACTTCTATCTTGAAATCTGCTTCGGGATGCTTCTCATCCGCCCCAAAAGGTCATGTTATTGGTATTGATCTTGGGACCACCAACTCATGCGTTGCGGTGATGGAGGGTAAGACGCCCAAAATTCTTGAAAATGCTGAGGGTGCTCGTACAACTCCTTCAGTCGTTGCTTTCACTTCGGAAGGCGAACGTTTGGTTGGTGCACCAGCCAAGCGTCAAGCCGTCACGAATTCCAAGAACACATTGTATGCCACTAAGCGTCTGATCGGTCGCCGTTATGATGACCCTGAGGTACAAAAGGAGAAGAAGAATGCTTCTTTCTCAATTATTAAGGCTGCAAATGGCGATGCCTGGGTTGAAGCCCATGGCAAGGCTTACTCACCAAGCCAGGTCGGTGCATTTGTGCTGATGAAAATGAAGGAAACAGCTGGTGAGTTTTGCGCTTATTATTAATTATTCCTCTTCGCTTTCTAGAAAACTACTTGGGAACTAAGGTCAATAATGCTGTCATTACTGTCCCTGCGTATTTCAATGATTCACAACGCCAAGCTACCAAAGATGCTGGTCAAATCGCTGGGCTAAACGTACTTCGTGTCATCAATGAACCTACAGCTGCTGCTCTTGCTTATGGTTTAGATCGTGTGGAAGACAAGACGTAAGTTGGAACATTCTTAAGCTAACTTCTCTTCTAGCATTGCTGTTTACGATTTGGGTGGTGGTACGTTCGATATCTCTCTTCTTGAAATCCAGAAGGGGGTCTTCGAAGTTAAGTCTACAAATGGTGACACTTTTTTGGGTGGCGAAGACTTCGATCAAGTTCTGCTGAATCACCTTGTTGAGGAATTCAAAAAGGAGCAGGGAATCGATATCACCAAAGACCCTATGGCCCTCCAACGTGTTCGAGAAGCAGCTGAGAAAGCTAAGGTGGAACTTTCTTCTTCCATTCAAACTGACATTAATCTTCCCTACCTCACCATGGATCAGAGTGGACCTAAGCACATGAACATGAAGCTCTCGCGTTCCAAGCTCGAATCCCTTGTTGATTCTCTCATTAAGAGAACTATTGGTCCATGCGAGAAGGCTATGAAGGATGCTGGTGTTAAGGCCTCTGATGTTGGGGACGTTATTTTAGTCGGTGGTATGTCTCGTATGCCGAAGGTTCAGGAAACTGTTCGTAAGATTTTCGGAAAGACCCCAAGCAAGAATGTCAATCCTGATGAGGCTGTTGCTATGGGAGCAGCTATCCAGGTACTTACCTTAATTTCTAGATCACCAAATAGTTTTTGACCTTGTTGAGAATTTTTTACATTTCTTTTAGGGTGGTGTATTAGCTGGTGATGTCACGGATGTGTTGCTTCTTGATGTTACTCCTCTTTCTCTCGGTATTGAAACCCTCGGTGGAGTGTTTACAAAGCTTATTAACCGAAACACAACCATCCCAACCAAGAAATCGCAAGTGTTTTCCACGGCTGCCGATGGTCAAACTCAGGTCGAGATTAAAGTATACCAAGGCGAACGTGAGATGGCCATGGATAACAAACTTCTTGGTCGCTTCTCTCTTGTTGGTATTCCACCTGCTCCTCGTGGTGTACCACAAATTGAAGTCACTTTTGATATCGACGCCAACGGTATTGTGAATGTTTCTGCTAGAGATAAGGGTACTGGTAAGGAACAGCAAATTGTTATTCAGTCCAGTGGTGGTTTGAGCAAGGATGAGATTGAGAATATGGTGAGAAATGCAGAGCAGTATGCAGCTGCTGATAAAGAACGTCGTGATATGGTTGAGGCTATTAATCACGCCGAAGGAATTGCCCATGACACCGAGAGCAAGATGGAAGAATACAAGGAACATCTTCCACAAGAAGAACGTGAGAAGCTCACAAAGCAGATTGCTGAACTCCGCGAGACCTTGAACAACAAAGATAATTTGACCGCTGAGGGATTAAAGAAGGCCACCGATGATTTGCAGCAATCTTCTCTCAAGCTGTTTGAGATTGCATACAAGAAGATGGCTGAAAGCCGTAACTCAGGTAGTAGTGGAAGCAATGAGAACAAGGAATCCAACCAACAATAGACTTGACAGTTCTTCACTTTATCACTGTCTCCTTCCGCCCCTTATCGCGCGATTCTCATTATTAAATTTTGTAATAGTTTTTAGTTTAATCGTGTGAGTTGTAAATAGATATTTTAATAATTAAACATTGTCATTCCATCAGTATATCGTTTTCTCGAATATTTCACTGTTCTTGAAGATTCCGGTCTTCAGAAGTAAGTGTGCACTTTATACTTATTTTATTAGTGCGTTTGTCGGAAGTTCAATTTATTTAGGAGTCTAGTGCTATTAGTCAGCATTCAATCACTAGCTTTCAAGGCGCGATGTTAACTGGATGGAAGTGGTAAGAAGAAATATGGCAACGAAGTCGACTTAACGATCGGTCCGGGCATAATTCGATGGGATAGTTAAGATTAGCTCTGTATGGTCCTGCAATATGTTGAGGCTGTTGTCACGTCGATTTTTAGGTGTAATATCGAAGGCAATGGCGCGATCAGCAATAATTTGCATCTCCAGTGCACATGCATTTACTGTAGTCTAATTCCGGGAACCCTTCCAAAACTAGGGTAGCTTGCCATTGTCGTTCATTGACTGGCATTAGTTGATGCGATTTGATTTTAGAATCACGGGAAGCAAAGTGATGCTTTTAGTAAACTATAATATTATTCTTTTCTCGCTTTTAAAGCAAACTAAATCAATACTGGAAATTCTCATCAAAAGGCTTAACTGAAATATAATCCATCATTTGAACGTAGTCAATTCAAGTGGAGTTTAGCTTGCGGCATTACCATGCAATCATCTTTCAGATTACAGGATGCTGTTATTAAAGTATATTCTCTGTTCCATATATTTAACTCAACCTGATAAACGAATATTCCCGAGGATCAATAAAAACGCCTAAAATGTACCTATCATTCAAGATGACTTTATGAATTAGCTTAATCTGCTAGTAAGAAGAAGGTCTGGTGAAAATGAAAAAGGAACACAATCCGCCAGCTTCGAAACGAAGTGTGGACGAAGATAATAGTGCCTTGATCTGAAATCCAATGCCTAACCAATCAGAATGATGGGCCTTTTGACTAACCAACTCGATGTGAATCTAAGTGGTCTTGGTTGGCCGGATAAGCTGAAGCTCATCTCCATGGTTATTAAATTATTACCTTGAGGTAATTTTTGCAGAGCGCCGAACTGAAGTTGAATGCAATAGAGAAGACGGAGAAGGGAAACGTTAAATCAAACACAAAGTTTAATGCAGTATTCAATTCAAGATGTTCGAGGCGAAAGCCCCAAATACAAAAAACCTCAAGTTTATCGAACAAGGTGAAGGAGCAATATGACATAGAATCGCTTGCTTTTCAGAGCAAATAATGTATTTACTATAAATAACATGGAAGATCGTGCAATTCTTATTATCTAGTTTTGGGAACTAGTTTATTCACTTCAAAATTAAAACGCATACACGAATAGGTGAAAAATTAATCCACAAAGGAGGAAGAGGATTGTAAAATTAAACAAAAAATAGTCATACCTTAGATTTTAGCCATTGAGCCATTGAAAAATGAACTAAAGTGTCTTTAATTTAAGGTGAAGAGAAAATTAGAAAAATATATCGATCTCTATCACGCGGAATATGACTAGATTATGGCTTAATTCAATTTCGCAAATTTAATCTACTTGGAATGTAAAACCTAATTAAGCAAAGCCGAGTTCAAAGGTTTGCGTTTCCAATAAACTCAGTACACCAAAATCCTAATACATAACAATATAATCGTTTCAGATTTGCAGAAACATTTTTTTTAAATAGAATGCTTTTCTTTAGTACCCCACTTGCAAAAGTATTTGTTAAGTAAGAAAAGTTGTCAATAAATCAAGCCACTATTTCTGTTTGTAATATCAATCAACGTGTATTATTGATAAAGCAGTATTGACCAAGACTTGTTGTATCACCAGGAAATTGGGCGACAGAAATTAGATTGAATCAATACCATGAAAGGGCAACAATTATAGACGGAAGGTGTGTGATGTTACTTGCTAGAATCAACAATCCGATCCATAAGTATCAATTCCATAAGTTAAAAAGATTAAAAAGTGAAGCATTCGTTCCCATTATCGCTGTTGTTCTTGAAATAATTGGTATACTAATTCATACCACTAGAGAACATACGCATTAATGTAAGGTCAGGCGGGTAACCCAAGAGTTGATATTTTATTGATAAAGCATTCAGGCTGAATGTTGCCATATGACTGTCATAATGTTTACCAACTAATGGCAGCCTTTGTACTGAAAATTCAGAAAAATCCGAGGTTACGCGATGAATGGTAGGATTTGAAGATTGGTTTTGCGACTAACTACTAACGAAATGTGGGGGAATGGCAATGAATATCAACCAAAAATAAGGAAAACACCAACCAAATATTACAGAGATACCCGCATTTCAATCTAACGTTAAGCGCTATTGGTGCCTGTTATGGAATCATCTCTGTTGATAAGCAAAATGTATCACAGAAAAGTATTTGAGAATGAGTAATGATAAGACGTCAAAACTAATAATCATCAAAGGGGGTCAGATTAAGGGTATTGAAATTTACACAGACGAAAATTACTAAGCGTAGACCTAAACGATCTGCCATGATTGATGGCTAAAAAACAGTAGGAATATGTACGTACTTTTTGGATTTGCAAAGTGGAATAGTTTTCTAGGCCTCTCTAAAACTCTACAGCGGTGTGAGTGACATGAATTATCATTTCCCAGACACACAGCAATATAGCTTTTTGTGGAGCTTATTTCGAGCAAATATTTCATTTTTCGTCTTGGTGTTCAGTGGCATGTTTTGATATATAGCTAGGACTAACAAGGCATATTGTTAAAAGCCTTTAGAAAATCCAGGTTTCACCTTCATAACCAATTCAAATTACAAATTTCTTTATGGGTTAGGAATAGGCTAAAAATGCATTCTATGAAATTCATATTCGATCTTGAGTTCTTTGAATACTTATAATGCGTATTTAAAATCTGATGCCTTGTTAACTAGCTTTTTAACCGAATAATAAATAAAGTTTACCTGAGGAGAAGTTTAATCCGAATATGCACGAAGTAAATTTCTAAATGAACGTATGGGAGTTTAGACCGATAGAACAGCAAAGCTTTATATTCAACTTTTAAGAAACCATTTTATGTAAAATTTTCATACTCAAGAATGTTTTAAATGATAAAAATATTCTTTTTAAGTGTATTTCCATGTTTTAGTGAATTAAAATGAATCAACACCCCAAAGATTACCCAAGCAAAAAAAAGCCGCAAACAAATATGAATAATAATAGTCAAATAGCATTAAAAAGCTTCAAGGCTTTAATAAAATTCTTCAAAAAGTCACATTCATTTCATAAATTGAATACTTTTATCAAAGATGTTTATTTGTTTCAACTTATCAGTTAGCATCAGTTGATTTCAGGCGGATATTCATCCACAAAAATTTTCTTTTCCAATGGCCTCCCAAAGTCCTCAGGTAAGTAGAGTTCCTCGTAGTAGGTTTTTCATACGAAGATCTAACTGATTTATTTCAAAGAAAATCACAATTGACACCAAATCCTGCGGTCCCCTTACTGCATACCTTCACGTAAATATACTATATTAAGTTATAAACTTAAATAGGGAGGTCGTGTAGGAAAGGACGTTGCTGTTCTAACTCTTCATGATCTCGGATGTAACTGTAAGTTATGTTTATCGACTAGTAATATACTTAGTTAAAGAATTTTACGACTTTGCTAACCATGACCACATGATCCAGCTCACCCAACGAATATTCTGGATACACATTGAAGTTCCCGGCCAGGGTGATAATGAACCCGATCTTCCCTCTGAGTAAGAAAGAGCATCTTTATTTTTATCAATGATTTAGTTGGAAATTTCCAACCATGCAGAAGATCGCTGAAGGCATTGCTGAACTCTGCGACAGTTTGGAATTGAAACATTTTGTTGTTATTGGTGATGGTGCCGGCGCAAACATTCTTGCTCGTGTTGCTGTAAAGCTATCTCCATTTTATTCTTTACACATTTTTACCATCTTTTAATTCTAGATGCTTCGTACAGATATTTGCCTTGGTGCAATTCTTATCCACTGTACAGGAACAACTGCCGGTTTCATGGAATCATTTCGTGATCGCGTAAATTATGAGAAAATCTATATTATATATAGATATATATATATATATATATTTCTTTTTGCCTATATAATCGCATGTTCGAAATTCATTTGGTTTGATAGATGAACTCATGGAAACTTAAATCAATTGGTATGAATCCAAGTGTTGAAAACTACCTTATGCTCCATCGTTTTGGCATTGTAAGTTTCGCTAATTTTTGAATACTTTTGCCGCACTTTCTTTATTTAATTTGTATTTATATTTTTAGGATGACCCAAACGTAAGTTTTTGATCAATTCCTGGCCGTTTGATTTAACTTTGATTATCACTAATTTATTATTATTATTTTAGTTCATTAATGCTACAACTGAGGCTGAGCTCCGCACAGCTATCAGTAATTTCCTTCAAAATCTTCGTGAAAAGATCAATCCCAAGAATCTGAACAAATTTATTCAGGCGTTCATGGTGTACGTGAAATATGAAAAATGCACTTTGAATTTTATTAGACGAAAAAGATTAACTGAAGATATTAATTAAATTTAGTCGAACCAACATTACTGAGTCGATTGGAAACATGAAGTAAGTTGTTGGGATGCGGTTAAACTAACTTTAGCGCTAGAATATTTTTAATGATGTGTAAATATTTTTAAAAAATTTTAGGTGCCCTGTTCTATTCATCACTGGCTCAGTGGCATCTTTCAATCACACCGTCTACACTCTTTACAATGCTCTGATGCATTCCTTGAAAGATGAACCTTCTCGAAAAGCTGACGTTGAAATTCTTGAGATTGACGGAGTCGCCAACGTCATGCGTGAGAGGGTAGGTGTAACATTTATTTAATTTTGCACTTCAAATAGTGAAAATATTATTATTATTATTATTCAACCACGTATTCCAATTGAGAATTTGTAAGAATAAATATGAGCGAAATTTTATTTTATTTGCAGCCCGAGAAGGTGGCTGAGTCGGTTCAAAACTTTATGCAAGGTTTGGGCATCGGTGAGCAACATTTTGTTTTTCTAATCACATCAAAAGAATAAAATTAAAGTTATGAAAAAAAAATAAGAAAATGCGGATGGAAATGAGAGCTAAAACCATATTTTATTCATTATGTAAAAGGTGACTTCCAAGTTACTGTGTGCCAATTTAGCAACGAATTCATTTTGGAATTTAACGATTGTTTTGAACAAACGATTTGAAATTTTTAAATATATTCTATAAATGTTCTAGTAGATAATACTTGAAGATGTGCAATTTCACAACTTTGCAAATGCTAAGTTGTATGCTTCAAAATGGACGAAGTTAGTAAACCGCGTGTTCGTGTGTCTGACATGTTGCCCCCCCCCCTCCCCGACTGCTAGCAGGTGGTTCGCGGTCGGCCATAAAACTGCCAACCACAACTTTCGTGCCACTGGGAGAAATTTCAGTTTGAACGTGCCTAACGAGGTTACATCAAAATTTATCAGTAAAGTCCCCACAAAACCCCAAATCCGTACCGCTTCCAATTAAAAGATATAATTAGCCATTGCATTTTGTTAATTTCCTTTTGAAGTCAATCGTCCACAGAATCGCAAAGTTGTTAATAGTTGATCAAATATGGAAAACAACAGTTCAGATAACATGGAGTTTATCCGTTAATTAAAACGAAGTAATTTTATTATAAACATCAATTTTTGTATCATCTGCCTATTGATCTGCGTTTTATGCGGTACTTCATATTATTGACGATTGAATCGATTCCTTTTATTCCTCCAGCTGGTGGAGTTGTGAATAGACGCCTTAGCTCAACTGGAAGTGTACCAAAGAACCGCAATCGTTCAGCTTCTATGGATGAGTATGATCAACCAATTGGAGTTAAGAACCTCATTTATGACAACTCACGTCGCTACTCCAAGGCGACCGATTTTCCGGGAAGCATCTCGGAAACAGGAGAAAACTGAGGCACCAAGGCCTTAGAAATCTTCTTCATCATTATCATCATCAAAATGGTCTACGGGACAGCTCAATCTAATATCTCTACCATCAGCACACCATTCCCAAAAGTAAAACATCTAAATCAACATATTTATAACAATTTGCCTCTAGGATAAACGTATTCCCCCCCCCCCTCCCCTCCTCCTCCTCCCCCCATAGTAGATGCACAGCAAACTAAGGCGAATAATTCGGCGATTTGGTTATTTCAACTTTTCTCTCTTTTTCATCCTCCTTTCCTATCCTTTCCCTCCTTCTCCCTCTTCCCGCCCCCCCCCCCAATTCTTTGAACTACTTTTTTTGCTGATTTGGTACACCATTCGTAATAGTTTTTTGTGCGCTTTAAGCCTGATCTCAATCACTCAATTAGTATGATTGAATAAA
>UZAE01001281.1:0-14146 GCA_900617975.1 Rodentolepis nana | reverse complement strand
TTTGAGGAGCATCCACCATAGATCCAAGTCCGATTCGATAAGTAGGAAATAGGAATTACTATTGTTCTCTCCACTCCCCCCCCCCACACCTCCACCTCAATCCCTTCATCTCTCCACCCTCCACATACTGCATATTTAGTGGCTCCTCCAAACCGTCAACCATCCAGTTCCCTACAACTTCCCTAAAATAGTCACTCGCTATGTACACCGTGGGGTTCATAAATAATTGTTTCTTCTTCAACGGACAAAATGTACGACAGATTTACTGTCATGGATAAAAGCAATATGACCAAGAGAACTTTCAATTTTAGTCGAAATCTAAATCGATGACTATTCCACACCGGGGTTTGGGTCTAAGCTCCCCAACCAACATTTCGTTTGGGGATCAGGTTTTGCATCTCTTCGACAACCTCTAACCAATACAACAACAACAACAACAACCAAATAACAACTAATATATCAAAACACACCAACTCACCTCACTTCACCATCCACTTCTTCTTCTTCTTCTTCTTCCTCCTCTTTGTCTTCTCCCCAAACGTAAACAACTAGTTAATAGACTGCACCTGCGGTGTGTGCGAAAACACGACCTGCCAACAATGCGAAGGTATTCAGCAAACCAAGTAGAGCCCTTCAATGCATGTTCCATGAAGTTCCAAACATACAATTCAGAATAAAGCAACCATTCGGGCACAATCATCTCACTTCTTGATGATAGACATTCTGCTGCGGCCATCACTCAGAGCATCAACACGGCAAGCCCACTAAGCATCCAAAGACCACACACTGAAAACAATCATTCTTCCGACCTCCTCGTGCCTGCCAATTGTTGCATTAAATGAACAATCTCCACCCAGTAGATTCCTGCAATTCCACTGTATTTTTGACAGTCCTATAGGAAGCCGAAACAGCCACTACGTCTTCCTCTGCATTATGCTTGTTGGAGCAACACATATTGGCCCTCCCATATTTTTAAATTTAAATTAGTACTTTCTCCACCAATATTTCTCCTCTGACATCGATGGAAAGATCAGACCATTGTGGGGCTCATTAGGTGGGACTTCTGCAGGACCCAGTTTCTCGATCAAAAGTAATGCAAGTTGCTCCACAATAGAAGTCTCTTTGTTTACCCAATGGCAAGTGAGAAAATCACACCTTCATCTGCACCACCATCAACAGGGCGTTTTGAGAGAGCCATTCCACTCTGGGAGGCAATGAATGTTGTTTGGCAACAGGTATTACTCATTCAGTACAACCTGCCAAAAATGATCCATTAATTAAAGTTTCATAAAAAACAATGATCCCTTCTACCTTTGAATAAGCGTCACATGAGTTAGCAAAACTACAACTAACCAAAAGTAGACAACAAAAAGCTTAAAAAGCAGTCTCGTAAAAAGCGCCTTCGCAATCCTAAGGTTAATCGGTATAAAGCATATTCAAAAAACAAACACCTGTTTTATAAATGAAACCAGTATATTGCAAATAATCAAATTATTCCCTATTCAAAGATCTGTCGAGGCATTCATTATTCTTAACTATTCCATGTAGGTCATATTTACAGAACCACATAATCATTTTTTTAATAAATGCAAGCATTTACATTCCAATGTTTATCCAAAAACTTGCCTATTTGAAGAGACTAATTAGGAACCACCGAATGCCAAATTAGTATCTTAAATCAAACCTCCACCTCCAAATTGTCGATTCAGTCAACTTGTGCGCTATCATATTCTGAATAATTGGAATTAGAGGAGTTTCCAATTGTTAGATAAGAAATCGAGTCACCGTTTTAGCAAATGGATTAGAACCAAATTCTTTATTATTATTATTATTCTCTGCATCTTTTCATCGTCGCAATGCAATCTCTCTATTACACAACATGATGAATCTAAGTATTACACAATTTATTTACAATTCATTGATTCAATCTCCCAAGCACTTTGCGTTATGTTATAATCAACGAAACCGACCTCACACGAGATTCCGCTGATCGAGTCAATTATTTGAAGAAAGTGGGTGCTCATATAACTTATTTGAGTAAGGACTACTTAGGGTTCTCTCAGGATATTCGAGCAGGATCTTAATCAAGACACTAACCAATAGTGAAATACTCTGTTTACGATGTTTGTCTCTATTTGAGACAATTTCTCTTAGATGTGTGATATCTGACAATGAAGATGATTCTTAATAGTCAAGTATGTAATTGATTGACTAAACTTCTCATTTGTTGTCGCATTCATCTTCCATTTGAGTCTTCTCGAGGACTCATCATCATCATCATCATCATCAGTGTTTAATGGCGTACACACTAATGGCGTAACCCACATTTGTCTGTAACTCCGTCTCAAATTCAATTTGTAGAAAAATTCCATCATTTACTTTTCCTGAATTCTATTTTTTTTGTTGGTTTTGAATGAGCAATTAACTTCAAATTTCACATTCAAATATCTCCGTTTCGTCATTTTCACTATAACTCTATTTGCTTGATTTGATACTTAGATTTAGATGGTAGCGGTAACTAACAAATATCCCAAATTGCAGATTCTTAATCGAGGTTAAGGCGAAAATATTGGTTTCAAGTTATAAAACAGTACCGACACATATCTTGCAAAATTCAAATTCGTAAAAGTTACATACAAATTAGACCCTTGAATTAGAAATTCATGAATAAACAAGTATTCCGACAACTTTGGATGGTTTAATAAATCACAAAATTAATTTGCTTATGGCAATTTCAATGTCTACTATCGATGTGCTACCAGGACAGGAAATCGTCCAAAATTATTAGACGTATTAAAATTGAAATGTGCATTTCTTAAAGTACTGCCAAATTACTTAGATCATAAATAAATTTAAATATCCCCTTTACTGTCTAATGACCATAAAGACTAACACAAACTTACTATCTTTTCATAATTAGTAAAAGATTGAGAGGGAGATCTTTCCATGGTTGAGTATCTTACACATATGGCAGAGGTATCAATCAGTGAGTAATCAATACAAAGAGAAACCGGCCTAACCACCACCCCCCCCCGTCCCACCAACATTTTGGATACACAGCCATCGGAGGCCACGGCAAGGTTGTTTTAAAAATGCAGGTAGCTTACAAGTGCGTACATGCCGACCGTTGTGAGTAACAACGAGTACTAAAATCTATTTATCAAAGGAAACGTCATTATCAAAGAGGGCTATGATTCATTAAAGCTTTAAGGATCCATCATATCATGGTTGCAGGATATTTCTCACTCGATCTCTGTGGTGCAAACATAAGTGACATTTTAAAGCTCAGAGTCAATGTAGGAATATGAGGCTTAGGGTCAGCTAGTGGCTAGCACTTACCTTATGGCAAGCATTGCAAAACATTACCTACTTCATTATGACACGAAGATTATTTTGATGAGAATCGAAGTGTCGATTCGTCGGTAGGTTCAACAGGACATGTGTTGCAATTGGTTATACGCATTGTTTTGGCTATCCTGGAAAACAAGTTGAAAGTGTTCGAACCAATTAGTACAATTTCGTGCGTTGGCGGTACTTTGAGGTCTCTATGCCGCACCTCGTTATTGAATGGCACGTAGTTGTGTGGTTTCGTACAGAGCCCAGAAATCGCATTGGGATTGAATGGGGGGAGGGGCTATTTCGATTTGAACTTCACTGTCAGTCGTAATGGTCGAGCGTATACTGCATTTGTCAAATCGTTTTAGAAAAAGTTATTACATATTTACATCATTTTATAAAACGGTTATTGAATGTTGAATAGTACTATAAGATAGCCTAGTGCCCTACTAAGGCCGAGGTGATGAAGGCGGTTAAGGGGAGCAAGTGCATTCATGATGGATGTCAGCACCAAGAATGGAGTTTAACCAAACTTCCAACTGAACTTCCATCAAGCATCACAATTGAGTTTGATGAGAAGCCAATCAATTTTAATATTGGAAGGCTTTACCGTACAACAGACAAAACCAGAGTAATAGGAATGCCATTGACTTATACACTAGGGTGTAAAGATAACGTTTAGATTGAGACTTGCCCACCGATAAATAACAACTAAAACCCCTTTTATAACCTGACTGAGAGATCCTCATAGGCTTTTGATATTTCTATACTTCATTCTTCGTTATTTGCAAATATTAATCAGATTCACCTTTGGAAATATTTTGAATCATTTGCCATATAGATTCCTATTTGTTTCAAATCGCCCTAATATTTAATTTCGTTTCGAGCGAACTTTTTATAGACATTACATTATTCTGATGCTAATGTATCGGTCTTTGTTCAATGATAGTTACTTTGTTAATGCACGCCTATCTCCTTGAGGATTTTCAACTTGATTTGATCTTAAAAATGACGTTGAAAGTGAACGTATTTTAAGCCATAAATTGGGAACGAACAGATCTCTTTCCAGTAGTAAAGTCTTCATTTATATCAAATGGTAGGCTTTATGGTAGTTATATTGGCCCTTCAATTGACTTCGGGCTTCACGGAGCCGAAGGAAAATCAAATTAAAAAAAGTCGAGAGGGGGGAACAGAAGAGTATTTCAAAGATGTAAGAGTCAAACACAAAGGTAGAAAAAAGGTGAGGTGAGTACTGTGAAATAGTTGAATATGGCATTGAGTGAGGCGAGTGCTGTTGAAGGGGTTGAATATGACAAGCAGTCGGGCTGATTGGTAGTTTGAAGTGAGAAGTCAACTGCCGGTTGATAGACGTAGTTTGAAGTCAGAAGTCAACTGCCGGTTGATAGACTTGTGGTCATGGTAGTTTGAAGTCAGAAGTCAACTGCCGGTTTGTGTGAGTACTGTGAAAATGATCGAATATGACATGGAGTCAGCGAGTACTGTGGAAGTAGTCGAATATGACATACAGTGGGGCGAGTGCTGTTGAAGGGGTTGAATATGACAAGCAGTCGGGCTGATTGGTAGTTTGAAGTGAGAAGTCAACTGCCGGTTGATAGACGTAGTTTGAAGTCAGAAGTCAACTGCCGGTTGATAGACTTGATGGTAATTGAAGTCAGAAGTCAACTGCCGATTAATAGACTTGTACCGTTAAAGTAAGATGAGTACTTTGAAAGGGGTCGAATATGACATACAGTGTGGGTGATGGATACTGTAAAAGTGGTAGAATACGGCATTCAGTGGGGTTAGTACTGTGGTAGGGGTCGAATATGACATACAGTGGGGTGGTGGCGTACTGTGGAAGGGGTCGAATATGACATACAGTGGGGTGAGCTACTGTGGAAATAGTCAGAAGTCAACTGCCGATTAATAGACTTTTTGATTTTCAGTCAGAAGTCAACTGCCGGTTTATAGACTTTTTTGCCGTTTGAGTAGTCAGAAGTCAACTGCCGGTTAATAGACTTTTTTGTGAAGTGAGAAGTCAACTGCCAGTTAATAGACCTTTTTGCGTTGAAGTCAGAAGTCAACTGCCGGTTAATAGAATTTTTTTGCCGATAGTGAGAAGTCAACTGCCGGTTTATAGACTTTTTTGCCGCTTTGAAGTCAGAAGTCAACTGCCGAATAATAGACTTTTTTAAGAAGTCAACTGCCAGTTAATAGACTTTTTTTGCCGTATGGCCGTATGATTATACGTTGCCCAGGGTGCACCACGTGGAGGTAAGTCTATTGAAAAACGAATGCCGAGTGATAGAATTTTTGCCGTAAGAAAGTACGTTGCCCAGGGTGCACCACGTGGAGGTAAGTCTATCGTCGTTGCCCAGGGTGCACCACGTGGAGGTAAGTCTATCGCAAACCCCTCATCGAGGAAAGTAAAGACCACGCGAATTTCTGGTTGAGAATTGCTCTATTAAAGCTAAATTTCTTACTCTTCAATAGGTTGTAATAAAAAGACAAAGGAAACAGAAGATGGAACAAAATATTATATGCATTGGAGTGGCAAATCCAGGAGAGCTGAACAGAATGTCACAAATAGAAATCAATCAGCGGGATATAGGATATGCAAAATTTGCAAAAAAGGTTGCTTTAAATTGTTTATTTCGTTCACCTTCGTAAATGAATTGCAATCTATGGTACTCATAATCCTTTGACAGCCTGATGACTAATCGGGAAAAAACATGATCACCCTTACTACCTTCATTAAATTATTAAAATATTTTGATGTTACGACAGTTCTATCTTCCCTCTTCCTCAGGGGCCTCAGTCGACTATAATCAAGCTACTATAGATCATAGATGCCATAACTGAGCTTCCTAGTTTCCTTTACGCAACAATCGAAAGGAGGAAATATTTCGACCAAACAAATACTGTAATTGTGTATTCTCAGAACATTGTCATAAAGTATGCCACAGAAGATCGAACCTCAGATGGGGACTTTCCATTAAGTTGCGAACTTAAACCCTTAAAATTTAGTATTTATTGGATATCATTATTGGACTTTCGTGTCCGATGTTGTGGAATATGATTACGAAAAAATCAATCGATAGATGTCTGTTGAACTTACTATGATAAACCAACAAGTCTTATGAATGGAGAACAATATAGAGTCGGCGATGGGTTCATATTTCGCCTCAAAAACACTGAAGGGGTTTAGAAGATGCATTGGAGTTCGTTATAAGGTGCTTCCAAATATCATAATATTTGGTTTGTAGTGGAAAGCCACACGAAAAAGCCTGGACTTGTCCTCAATAATCTCTATTTTATATAGAAAGGTTGCCGAAGTTAGCTAAGCGAACTCAATGATATAAAGGAAACTGCTCTACGTTTAATTGGCCTGTTTGGCTAAGTCTTAGCTTAGCCACTAAAAATAATTTAAGTTACCCTAACCGTTCGTGACTATTGATTTTTGATTGGCTGAGAGGTCTCTACACTTACGACCGCACATGCTCTCTAGGGCGATTAGCAACACGGTCGCACTTGTTGACCCCTAGCACGCATGAGATACTTCGATTCAGCCATGCTAGCGTTGTGTTCCTCACAATTCTCCCCCTCTAGTTATTAGGCAGCTCAAAAATGTGTTACTGTACATGACCAACCAGTCAAGGGGGAAAGTAATCCCTCGACAACAACGATTACGTGAAACATTGGTCCGATTTTTTTGGACGACAAGATTAACAGTATCTGAGGACAAGGACAGGAATGTAAGAGTGGAAGGGTGTACGGCATCTTTCAAGGATGAAACAGGAGTATCAGATGTTGTTTTTCAACAGTGGGTGTAAATTCAGTAAGTGGAAGGTTAGAGTGGGCAGAGTGGGCTTTACATCCGGATTGCCTCGGTATACCGGCCTTAACCTATCTATATTTATTGAATGCTTATTACCAATGAATTTGAATTTGCTTTTAAGAACTTTGGAATGTCCATCAAACGGTGGTTCCAAAAGTTTCCTTACGGCATATACTCGTGCCAAAAATAAAAGTCATGCTAATAATTCTTTATGTACTTGTGCTAACATAGTAATCAAATGAGTGGGTATTTAGTGGACGGAACTGAAAAGATATTTTTTATAGAGCTGAATACGAGAGGGTCCATAATTTCTTGGCTATTGAAGTGGAAAATTATTTCTCCAGCTAGCCTGTGAGTTGTACCAAAGGCAAAGTCTACAAGACAACATCCAATGTTTTACCTAATGGTGTTTCTAATTACAAATCTAATGATTGAATGACACTTCCACCAATTTAGTCCAGAAGGGATTGCGATTAAGTCAGATCTAAGCTATTGATAAAAGCGTCCAACGAGGCCATTGGTTTGCATAAAGCCAGGTGTCAATCTAATTGTTCTAGGAAGGTGTAAATCAATGAACTGCGGTTGATTTCATCGAACGATGATCTTTCATTGTTATGCTGGAAAATGAATGCCGAAAATGTGTAAGTGCGCATTCGAAGCACGTCTGAGTATTCTAATCGCCAAAGATATGCAAAACTTGGTTTCTGTTACAATTACCACCATAATAAGTTTATACGCATTCCAATCCTTAATAATTTTACCGAATGGGCTAAGAAATTTCGTCGTCAAGACACCTGAAGAAAATCTTTACCTTCAATGAGAACAGGGCAATTTCAATTTTGTGGCAGTATAAATATACGCATAATCCTTGGTTTTGAAAAAATGATCAACAGCACTCATTTAGACTCAAATATTAGTCCAACTTTCGGCATTTTAAAATAAAATGATGAAATGCTCACATTTGCAACATTCAAAATCTTTAAAGTTAGAATTTTCATGTGATAAATATCCAGAATAATGTCGATATCCAAGTTTATCTCAATTTCTAAGATAGACGGTGAAATGAAAAATTATATGCACCAAAATAAATCATTTGGTAGGATCGTATCGTCGAACCACGCCTGAAATATTACCAATTTGTAAAAACAGATGCATGAATATTACAATGAATAAAAATACTGGAGTATCTATCATATTATTGCTCTCGTTCAAACTTCTATTAATTGGTATGCAAAAAATTTTAATAGATTAGCTAACGGAGAAAATTGAGAATGTTGGAAAAGTTATATATGAAGTGTCAATAATTATTTCGTTTATTTAGGATAAGAAGAAGAAGTTAAAAGTTCATTAAAGTTTAGGGCAAATCTGTGGCCCATAATTGGAGGACCTTTAAATATTAATCGCGTATGATAAAGTTTAGAAATCTCAACAAAAGAACAAATCGTTTTTAAATCAGGTACAATAATAATTTTTAGATTACTTTCCATCATTTTAAATTGTTGATTTTGAAAAATTAAGATAATCGTCAAATTGTTTAAGCTTTGTGAATGATTCAATATGTCTGCACAGGGAAGCTTGTAAAGGGCTATCTATATCTCCTGTATTTGTGGATGATTTATTTTCAGTCTTAGCACGTGATCTATTGGCTCAAGTTACTTAGAAAATAGTAAATATTTTATTATCTTTTTGCTTTTGAGTTTCATGCTTTTTAATAACTGTCTCACATAATAATTATTTTTTAACTATATAGAAAGATGAACGGTGATATTACTAAAATCCCTGTTCTCTCATGTGGAGCCGTAAAACAATTAAGCGATATATTTCCAGAGCTTCCTTTACCTTCTGCATGTACTGACGGTGTAAGCAACGACACGCTAATATGTGACCAGTCTTTGTCCAACGATGTCGAGCAAGCTCTAAATTCTAATAATGAAGCACTAATTTCTAATGTTAGTGATGCTCTGTCTATGGTATCTACTCAAAATATGTAAGTTAATTTTATTTTTATGTTTATCTTTTTCTAAGTGATCTCGTAGATGAAACTGTAGCTATGCCGATAGATAATGCTAACGCTCCTCCAATTTTAAATTTTCTTCTTCAAAGGAATTCGCGTGTTTTCAATCAAGAGTGCGCTAGTTCTTCTCACCCTAATAGGGCAAACTTTAATTTTAATTGGGATCCTCAAGCGAATCCTAATGGATTGAACAATCAGCACATTGGTAGTTTGAATTAAATAATCTAATCTTTGTTGTTAAAGTTTTTGATGAGGATTCTTCAGTCAAACATCAACACAAGAGAAAGAAACGCAAAAGAAGAAAGGTAGGAAACATGGAGCAGGAAATTATAAGTGATGGAGAATCCAATGGCGTTTCAGTGAGTGATTGGGATTCTGGTAGCGATAATGAACCCTCTGCCCGCAAATCCTACGAAATTAAAAACACTGGTGGAGAGGCCCTGAAGTTAAAAATATCTATCAAACGCGCTGCTCCCGTTGAGATCAGTACTTCTGATAACTCCTTGAAGGAACGCAAAGAGAAAAAGCACAAGAAATCGAAGGATAAGAGACGACATCATAGTCGAGATAAAAGCCTTCCATCCAGTGAAGGCCGCTCCGAGCAACCGCTAATTCCACCGACTAATGGAATCCCAATGACTGCTAAACCAATGCTTGTTACTTCTCCTCCTAAGGAAATCTTTAACAGTCAAAGACCTCCGGGTTCTTCCGCTTCACATTCTCCTCATCAATTCCCCTTTGATTTGCAGGGTGTTTTTGATCAGACCAAGCCTGATTTCTCAACATTTCCGATCAATCTTTTTGATGATTTATCTGTCCCTCATTCGAATGCTGCTCCCAATCACTCAATGACGAACTCAGTAGCTGCTCCCTTTTCCTACAATGATTTCCTGCCTCCTGATCTACTTTCCAGTACAAATATTCCTCCTGCCCTTCCGTCGCAACATGCTCACAACCCCTCACCTCAAACCTCTGTGTATCAAGGGAACTTCATGGTGGCTTCTCATCTGGATTATTCAGACAATACCCATCCCGATTATCCTACCTCTTACGGTATTGGTCAGACTACTACCACCGTTGCTCCAATGGGATTGGCTAGCTACCTGAATTCCACTAAACCTCAAACGATCTCTAACAATCCCCCGACATCTCAACCCACCAGCTCTGTTGTACGTTCCTCTGCTCCTGTTAAACCCTCAGCAAGACGAAGGCCACCTGTCCCAAAACGTGTGTCTTTAACCAATCTTCCCATTGCTTAAAAAATGTTTTTTTATAAAGCTCTTGATTTTTCACTTTTAGGACGTCGAGCTAATGAAGTGGAAGGATTGCGTTCGTGGACTGTAAAGTACCCGGGACAGAAGAATCCTACTGAGAAAAATGCTACTGCTGACGAGTCTTCTGCTTGGGATGCAGTTGTTGATCGACAGGCTAATTACCTCCGAAAAAAACGACGATTAACTAGACAACCCACTGCTCTTGCTAATGACTATGTGCTGGAGAATGATAAAGATTATCCCAAGTATGTACCTTTGTCGTATTTTTTTACGCTATGGCACTTTTTTAACCATTTTGATCCCGTAGGCCTCTTACAAGAAGGAATAGTTTCGGAGATAATGACGTTGACGAAAGTGGGATTGGAGGTGACAACGATGATACCGATGATCACTTGGATCCTGAAGGTGGAAAGGGGGTCGCTAGTATTTCTCTGCGCTCCTCTGCTGCCCGCTGTTCATACGCCGGAATGGATGAAGAAGGCGAGGATATACCCGATGAGGAATGCTACAAAGATAGCAGCACTCGAAGACGTCGCAAAGCTACTGACGATGATGACGCTCCGTTTGAGGGTTAGTTGTTCTTTTTTTTGGGCATGGGCTTAGCAACTTAAAATTTGGTTTTAGGGTGTTGTTAAACGTACGTCCATAAAGTACTCTTTTTTTCCTATCGACAGAACAAGTGGTTTTCATCGAATAGATATATCTAGTTGATTGTCCTTGAGTTAATCTTATACTTATCGAGTTCTTTAGAATTTGGTGTTGGTTTTAAAGAGAATACCTTTTTGGTGTGTAGCTTCATTGTATGGCTAATTTTGTCCTTTTACATAAATGTCTCTACCAATTCTTAAAATGAAAATGATATTTCGGTAATCACTGATTTTCTTTTTCAAAACATTCCGTTGTTTGCACTATTTTAAGTATTTCCCGCAATAGTGTGTAATTGAATTTGCCACTTTGTATCTTTGGGGTTAAATATTTTCCCTTCTGATGATAATCTAAGTTCCATGCTTCTCAAGGCCTCGCATTTATGACGGCTTTTAAAACTGATTTTTATCATATCTTTTGCACTATTGTAAAAAGTCATATTATAATCAACTTGAACAAACTGGACTTTAGTAATAATGAGACATTCGATAATTGCTAGTTGGTTTATTGATATTTAGGATTCTTTCATTGAAAATTGGAAATTATTTGGACGTATTCGACTTTCCACACACTTGTTTATAATTTTGCTCAGCAATTCTTTAAGGGAACTAATTCAATAACCAGACACCTTTATTTTTTTAGTTCGGATTAAAGAGCCTGCTGAACAACGTTTTCCTCATTTGCAAAAAGTCACCGCGGACCGAGCGCGTCCTATTAGAGAGCGAGTACATCACAAACCCCTAAACGCCTATTCTGAGGTATTAGGTGGGGAATCTGCCTCCGCAAGCAGTTTGAAAAAATTCCTTTCCCACATTGACCATGTCTTAGAGGCTGTCGAAGAAGTGGACCTTTTAGCTGGAGGTGAAAATGACGATGGAATTCCACAGGAAGCCATAATTTCTCCCGCAGATATTGCGGAACTTGTTCGAGACTCTGCCAAATTAAAGAGTATTCAGGCTGCAAATCAAGTACCTACTGACCGTCTACTCAAACTTTTAACTCTCCTACTTCTTAACATTCGAGATGGTGTAAATGTGGTTCGAATTACTGGTGATCAAGAGAGCATGGAGAAGATATCACGAGCTGTGGGAGCGAGCCTTATTGCACTGAACCTCATGACGTCTAAAGACATGCCTCGTGAAATCTACTTAGAAGATGTGATTGAACAAGCTGTGCAAGTCACTCGGTTCCAGCTCTCTAATTGTATATACCCTGAGTATGATCCAGCCTATAGAATTGAGAACACAGCCAAGGATAATCAAAGTAGCATTAAATCTCGTCGTGCTCGTGAAAGGGATATTCATAAATCCACGGCAGTTGTTCATCTCTATCATCGACTAGTTGAAGTTGTTTCGGGTCTTTCTGAACTTGTGCATATCCAGCGTTTAACCGACAGTCTCATTCTCTCGCTCTGCACTGTCGGTGTATCAATCTTCTTTGTGGAAAATGTTAGCGAGTTGCAGCTATCGGGATTGAAATTAGTCCCGGCCTTGTATGCTCACTACCATATGTGTCGTCAATTAGTCACCGAAGAGTTGATATCAGGAATAGCGCGCTTACCTTCAAGCAAGCGCAACCTTCGCACTTATCGCTTGAACTCAGAGGAAAGTATTCAAATGTTCACAGCGTTATCACTTCTACTTGTACAGTCTCTCATTGAGCTGCCAACCGTTCCCAGTTTCGGTCAACAGTCAAAAGACAAACAACAACAGGAGTATCTTGAACAACATCAAAATTCCTCTGCTGTTGATTCAACTTCATCGTTGCATGAAATTAAACCCGATGATGAAGTTCTTGTTGTCAGCTCCTACAAACGGGCTGTACTTACTGCACACAATTTTCTTGCTAGCTTTCTCAGGAAGTAAGTCTTTAGAATTTTCGAATGTGCTTAATATCATTTGAATTATATTCAATGTATGACTTTCGTCCTCCTCTCTGTTGTCTCATAATTTTAAGATAGGTAAAATTCCGTGTTAACTGGTATATGTACTAAAAAAACTTATTTTGATTTGTACATTTGAATTGCAATCATTATACTCATATTAATTCATTGTCTTTTGCCTCGAATACAATCTCATTGTTTAATTGCATGTCTAATTATCACTTGCATATGTTGATTTTCGTGAATACTATCAGATAGTTTTCCCCTTTGGATACCAATTAATAAAGCTTCATAATGCTGAATCGAGTGACCTACTTTTTCGCCCCACCTACCTGAAATACGATATAGTTCATGCTTAAACTGGGAATTATGAAGAATGATAATCGAATGATGCTCTTTCCTACAACTTAGTATCCACTCCTGTCGCCCAAACATTAGGACTGTTCCAGACTAAATGCGCTTGATACTCGTGGATGTCTCCGTATAATATGTCCGTTTATAAAGTTAATGTTCAGTAATCACTTTGGGGAAAAAATAAATGGTGATATAGCTGTGAGGATATTATTTAAGGAGGTGTTGTCGATGAGATTCTGGATATTTAGCCACTTCTCAATTCGAAGAATATAGATTTTGCTTTTTGAAGACACTCGTATAAAATGTAGTATCAATGTTGAAGTTAAGCCCAGTGGCTATTTGTCCCCAGAGTTGCTATTTGTGCTCTTTTTAATGTATAAAATATTCTACGATAGGTCCACAACAAGAGGCGAAGATGACTACCGAATGATATTTGAGAACTTTGTGAATGATCTCCTCTTAACTGTGAACAAACCGGAGTGGCCAGCTGCTGAAGTTATGTTGAGTCTCCTTGGTAGTCTCTTAGTTCAACAGTTCAACAATAAGTCCCTCGACCAATCTGTTCGGGTTACCAGTGTAGACTATCTCGGCACAGTCGCGTCAACGCTTCGTCGAGATGCTGTGACGAGTCAACTGAAAGAACACGACATTGACGTTATTCTTCGAGAACTCACTGAAGGTAGTCAATCAGATAGTGAGGACGAAGAAGAATTGGGCGGGGAGCAAGAGGACGAAAGTCACAAAATCGAAAAAGGGACTTCTTACTTAAAACCCGAAGAAGGGCAGCAGAAACCCTCCACGAA
>UZAE01001280.1:0-14152 GCA_900617975.1 Rodentolepis nana | reverse complement strand
CATATTCTGTCCCATGAGGAATAAATTTATTTATATCAAATGGCAGGAGTTTTGATAGTTATCATAAGCCCTGGAGCTGACTTCGGGGCTTCACAGAGGGGAGAAGGAACATCAAAGTGACAAAAAGTCGAGATGGGAGACAGAAAAATGATTCACAGAGGTAAAAGAGACAGACAGACAGACGCAAAGGCATAAAAAAGGTAAGATGAGTACTGCGAAAGGGGTCGAATATGACAAATAGTCGGGCCATAAAAGTTTGAAGCCAGAAGTCAACTGCCGATCAATAGACTTTTTTGCCGCATAAGTATACGTTGCCCAGGGTGCACCGCGTGGAGGTAAGTCTATCACACACCCCCCATAAGGAATAAAAGGAAAACGTATAATTCTTGTATAAAAATGTTATTGAAATGGGAAGATTACAAAAGAGGGTCACTTAAAACAATACGAGAATATATAAAAAGGTAAGAAATTTTCGGCGTAAAAAGTAAACCTCGAAATGAGCCAGAGTTAACCAGTAGCAGTATTGAGTAAAGTACCAGGATCGACTGAAACAGGAAGTGTGCCGGATTTTTTCATTTTTGCAATAAAGGTCTCTTCTTCCCTCATCTTCTTGTTGATTGCAGCTTGCTTAGTTCTCAGTGATTCCATTATCGATGGAAACGTCAAAATTTGTCGAACTCTTTCATCAAGAAGGGCATTAAGGAGTTCTCCATTCTGCACGGCAAGGGCCTTTGAGGCGGACATTTGATCACTATTTAGTGAATTACAAGACGACGTCGACGACCCGTTCGCCATTGAATCATTTACGGTCAGTGGCTAAGAGTTAAAAACCCCCTTAAAATGCAATTCCAACAGGCTTGAAGAGACTATTTCGAGACAACTCACAGTAAATAGAGATTTGTCTTTAAGGAGAACATCTGTTCTTGCTCGAGCCAGTTCGTTGAAATCTTCACGTCTTCTCAAGTCCAGTTTCTCTGGCGGTTCGGATGGTGGACGCTTCTTAGTCTTACGTGAGGGAGTTGAAGTTGCTTCCTTCGTAGTCTGAAATAAAGCAAACTGGATATAGAATTAAGCTACTCAAATGTTTTCAGTAATTTGTAGTTATTATCAACAACACCTTTACTGCGTTTACTGCCTGATACTGAGGGCCACAATAATTGACAGTCGGTTGGAAAGCAGAATTTTGTCGTTGTAAATTGGAGCTGCCGTACTGTTGTTGATAGTAATACTGATTATACGCCGCGTTTTGATAGGCTGCGTTATATGCGGCTACATTTGGAGCACTCTGACCCATCATATTTGGTAAGGCTAAGCTATTCTGAAGGTAAAAAAAGACAAATTCTGAATAAAATAGTAAATAAAAGACTTTTCTATTCACGCTAACTCCTTCGTGTCATAATAATTTGCCTGGAAAAGGTCCGTATCGGCAGTGGAAACCCCAGTTTCCTCAATTGAACAACTCCAAAAAAAATGACTAGAAGAGATATTTTCAATGCAATAATCCACTGCTTGAAAACTCATCTTAAGTCCGCCTTCTACCAAAATAATAAGTAGCCAAGAGTCATGAAAGTTCATCAGCGCCTGGCAAATGATTAAATTGTTTGTATAAGCAGGAATCAAAGCGCGTGGGCGGTAGTGGTAAACAAACCGAGAGTAAAACAGGAAATTTAGTCTTAAAAACAGCAAATTAAATTTCATTAGGAAGCTTGTTCAAAGCGTGGATTCAGATAATAAAAAAAGATGAGTACGACCTTATGGCACAGATTATTAAATGTTAAACTAATCGATCGGCCTTTGAGGTCAATCGTGGAAGCTTTAGGCCAAGTAGAAATTGACTTAACAAACGAGCACACTAAGTCACAGTGATAAATAATCAAAGCTAAGATTTAAAAAAGCGATAGCAATCAAAACCAGACAATGTAAGTAGAAATAAATGCGTAATTTAAAGCACTCCAGAAGCAATACATCGCAAGGGAAATTACTCAAAATGGAAGCGTTGTGTGTAACCCCAAAAAGGAATTTCATAAATGAAAAGTCATAATAATAAATGCACGTCTGTGTTGTTCCTCTGGCTTTAGCGAATGCAACACCCAAAATGAGAAAAAGGACAATGACCATTCCCACTATGCGTTAGCTTTTATATTACTTTGAGTTAATTGATTGCCGACTTTTGGCAGTTATCAAATTTTTTTCACTCGTTGCCAGACCTTTAAGCAATTCAATGTGCGATAGACTTACCTCCACGTGGTGCACCCTGGGCAACGTATACTCATACGGCAAAAAGTCTATTAACTGGCAGTTGACCTCTGACTTCAAACTACTATGACCCCACTGTATGTCATATTCGTATACTTCCATAGTACTCACCTCACCCTTTCTTCTATCTTCGTCTTTAAAGCACTCTTCTGTTCCCCCCCCCCCTCTCGACTTTGTTCCACTTTGATGTTCCTCCTCCCCTCTATGAAGCCTGAAGTCAGCTAAAGGGCTAATGATAACTATTAGAACGCCTGCCATTTGATATAAATAAATGATTTCCTAATACTTATTGGCATCGTCTTGTTTCATTAAGCTAAGATAAAGTTCAATGAGACCAGAGAACAATTCAACCCCGGTCATTCATTAGCGTGGGGGCAAGTGGCAGATTAATAATTGCTTGTACAGTTAATGGCGACTACTTATTTCCAAAATTAATTAATTAATTAGTAAAACCTATAGTACAAAAAACACACTTTCAAAAAAATATCACATTACTCTACGATCGAAACATATTTAAGAAACAACTATCAATGAAGCATAGAAATCCATGGGCCGTAGGTTTTAGACCAATAAAGGTTCATTAAAAAGTTGTTTAAAATGTGGATTTCGATAATATAAAAAAGCCCATGACCTTTTTTTGACCCAGATGATATTAATAAAAATGCTAAACAAATTATTCGGGTTATGAGGTCAATCGAAGAAACGTTAGGTTAAGTAGGAAATCGATCTAACAAACGAGTACACCCCAAGTCAGAGTGGTATAAAATTAATGCTCAAGTTTAAAGCAACAGTCATCTATTGGTAGACGGTTTCGAGCAGATTTTATGACCATGTGAGGTCATATAAAAGCAAACACCACAACAGTGAGGCTCAATCATTAGATTATTTGAGATAATTAGCAAATAAGCCACTTGCTTATTAATCGAGAGGTCTTCTACTCAAATAGTACAACGCATTTGGCTCTAAATAAATAATAAGAATTCTTCCAATTGAAATGGAGAATAAAGGGAGCACAGTAATAGAAAATTTACAAATTCATGCTGTCGAAAATTTTTACTATAAGTGAATAGGTATTTTAAACATTGATGAGTTTCGAAGGAACAAAATTAAGAGGCAAATTATGAGTCACCATTAATGAAATGATCAAGTCATCAGCACCTAAATCAATTCCATATTGCCTAAAGTAGAACTAAAGGCTTCCTTATTCATAAGTCCTACTTTAGATAAAGAAAAAAAGGAAATTTATTAATGAAAACAAGAAAGCCAATTTTTAGTAAAAATCAAACGTAAAATTCAATGCAGCAACCCTGCAAGTAAGTAAATAACAGCCTTTGGGAAAGCAGGGAAACGATTGAAAAAATTCAGGCAATTTCAAAGTTAAATTATGAAATATTTCAAACTTCGAAAAATTTATTCAGAAAACTCATGGAAGAGGAACTGCACTAAAAACTACCATTAAATTATCTTCAAAGTAAACTTTAAAAAACAAGTAGAGAAATAAAAAAAGGATTTACAACCAAACAGGGTAAAATAGAATCTTAAAGGGACAAAAGATTAGAAAATTAACTTACAGCAGCAGCAGCGACCATTGTGTTAAAAAATAGTGCAGGATTGTATGGAAGCTGAGTAGGGATTTGGTTAGAACTCTGTGAGGAAAAATTTGGATTGCCACTTGAAGGATTTCCGTAAGGTGCTGGTGGACCAGCCAAACTACTATAACAATCTGAGGGACGCATATTCATTGAAAAATAAACTGTAAAAACAAAAGATGATAGGAATAGTAAAGATCGACAAAATCTGCACAATTTGATAAGAATAAAGATCCAGAAATAACAAACAAATAGAAGCAATCATATTACAAACATGGACAGCCTAATTTTATATGTACACATTTTCTGTAAAAAAAATAATCAGAAAAACTCAAGCAGGTATCTATTGACAACCAAAAATTGATTAAATTTTTATAATCTGCACAGTAAATAAAGCTTGCGGCATGAAAAATTTAATTGATATCGATAAAATATAACCGTAATATGTAGTAGAATACCTGAAGCTCCTCAAAAGGTAGATGAACGATTTTCGTCTGAAGGGGCTTTACGTCAATCAACTAAAACAAATCTTCAAACAATGCTTACTAATATCAAAATTAACATTTTAATCGAATAATTTTCTAAAAAATAAATCGTAATTTATACTGATTAACATTTATTCAATTTAATACATAAAAATATTACATAAAATTTCTATCTTACGAGATTTTAAAATAGCCAAATATTTCTCTACGCGTTTGTAAATTGCCATACCCAACTTATTACAATATTTTTTCCATAGGGTTATTTTTTATTTTTAATTACCTCGTTTTCATTTTGATGTAATTTATCCTATCACCGATCAAGCTGGTCTACGATGGATGCAATACCTTAAGGTTAGTTTCAAAAATAATTTTATTGCTGTATTTAAACATGTTTTATTTGAAATACTGTTTTTAGATTTATGCATAAAATTAGTCAGATTAATTTCATGTAATCGTCGTAAAATTTCCATTGCAAAGTCTTCACAATGACTACATTGCTGCTTTGCTTTTGAGAGGGTATTGTTCGTCGTTGATAAGACCAAGTGTTGATGTAGCAATATATTTTATAACAAATATTTAAGGTTCTGAATAATGGACAGAATTGCATATCTAAGAGAAGATTTTTAATAGATTATCTTTCATGAAAATGGCTGATCAGTTGTTGATGGATCAACAATGGAAACAGATCTGAATCCTGGGGCATTTATGCAGATTCGGAATAATACAAACAAGTTCGCACTTCAAGACCAATACTTGATCCTGACGAACATGTCCCAATTGATCAATATTAAAGCCTATATTTGTGTCTTGAAAAATTATAAATCAATTTACTATTTGATTATAATTTCTGCTCTTTGCTTTTCAGTACGTGCATTAGGGTATACAGGACGTTGTGTGAATTAACACATATATTTTGGTCCAATTTGGACCCATGCAGAATCTGACCATTTAAAACGATGTATCCACACCGAGAGTTACTAGAATTGAATCAGCATCTCTAAAGAATATCTTTTCTCATGTTTCCTTATTTATTCCACATTTCGCGCATACATTTTGATTTTTATCCCTTTTTACCTTAAAATGTTGTTAATATGTCTTACTATGCAATATAATTCAAAAAATTTATTCAAGTCTCTTTAAACACTATTGTTCGACATTTTTTGCCAAAATCACTTTTCATCTTACCAACCAAATATTTGTCTTACTATTTGCAATATAGTACTGCTCCAAACAAAACCCCTACGATGAAATAAATTTGTTGAAATTCGCCTTGTTATTTTATTCTAGCGTTTCGGAACAACAGTGGTACTTTAAATTTGTAAAGAAAGTGTCGATGATATCGCTATTTTAACACATTTATTTTGTAAAATGTTGGCACTTTAAATTTTATCATAGATCCGCATTATTTACAGAAATATCATAAAATACTCGATTTAAGTTTTATGACATGGTAATATAAACGTCATTATTGACCAAGTAGACCCAAGTGAGTTCAAGTTGGTTTCCTGAAGAAAGGCGTCTTCCCTCATAGATCAGCTCCGCGTATGTGGAACCATCAGAATTTGGTACAACGTCTGCCAAATTTGTGTACGCATTTAAAGACTGAAAGCTCACAAAGAATGTAGCAATATGAGCCGCGTTTGGAGAATAGACACGTTGAGCGACGAAGAGATTCTCAGTCCGAGGAATTGTTGCCACTTTTACTTCGTTAGTTGACCAGCCAGTGTTGAAGATGGTTCCAGTAGAACCTACAGTTTTCGCACCAAATCGTTCCCATTCCCCTAAACGACCTTGAGCGGTTTCGCCAGGTAGCACGTTATTGGGCCAGTAACTTTTGAAATCAGTTACATCCGTGTACCCCCATTGGATGAGCTCAGTTGCTCCTGTCATCTAAAACACCATTTTTTTATCTTAAAGATTTTTATCAGAAAACTATATTATTGAAGATAAGTTTGTTAAACATACGAGCTGAACTTCTTCACCAGCTTTCATTAGACTGAGACCAGGAAGGAATGCTGTAAATTTTTGGAGGGAAAAATAATCGGTGTAATCCATGGACTTTTGTTCAAGTCTCCAAACAGGGGAGCAGGACCGCTGTTTGATCTCGGGAAGAACTAGGTTCACATAAAACAAATGATCTTAAATTTTTTATCTATTTATTTTATTAAGTTTAAAAAAATATCTCGTAAATACGAATTGTATGTTTAAAACATACGCTTTTTATAAAATTAGAATTAGTGAACATAAATAAGACACTTAACTTAAAAAACCTTTTTTAAAACTCGAGGACTATGCTCAGTTTCTAGGGTTTACGATCTAACACGGTGGTAATTTAAGAATGTCGCCTTAAGAATAACAAACGCTTCCACTGAAATAAATTTGTTCCCACTATTTCAAAGCGATTTGAAATTACCCAAGAGAATTTTTCATTAGAAATTTAATTAATTTCGCCTTAGTTGCTTTAATTCGTTGAATTACAAAATGACATTGATAAAGCACTTACTTGTATTTATCTGGGCAGTAATGTCGCCCGTTCGGGTAGTTATGCGTTCGTTGCTAATAAGATCATAGTAACAAAGAGGCTTTCCTGTAAGAAGTTTATCGGCCGCGGTGTTATCAGCAAACCAAGTAAATGTATCCGTATTTTCTGAAAAGAAATACAACATGTGCAAAAAGACGTGTGTCATGCCAATGCGGGTTAAGTGGGACTTTCCTTACCATCACGTGCTGAGGATAAAATGGTTGTCAATGGAGCAGCCATTTCTTCAAGAATATTTGAGGAATTTGTAATTAATACTCCACTAATACCGAGCTCTTCCTTCCAAAATGCTAAAACAGCCTTCAGCTCGGTCTGAACCTGAAAGGCGAGTAATTGTAAATGGTTCACTTTAACTCAAAGGCGCTATTATTCCCCCCCCTCCCCCCACTTACTTCAATGTCACTGAGATTGAGTAGAGGAGAGCCGGGATTCCCATGAACATGTCGATAAAAAGCTCTTCTCTCGCTGTTATATGAATAGTATCGGGCCTCAATTTGGTTAACTGGCTAAAAAATGTAGAGACATTGTAGAGGAAAAACTAATTACTATTAATAATTTAGGTATAACTCGCTTCAAGTGAATAAAGTGTACTCTGTATTGCTAAATTCGTATTTCTATCTGGGTTAATAGAGAAGTGTGGTATGTTGAGGGGTTATTCAAATGCGCGAATTAATTAATTGGCATATACATCCAGGTTGACGCGAAAATGCAATAATTCAAAGAATGGAGAATAAATAAAAAGAAATATGGGCAATGGAATACTAGAGCCTGGAACAAAGGGCTATAGTTGGGAATTATATTATATAAAATTCGAAAATCAAATTTTGAGCCGATCATCTATTAAATTGGCTCCATTCGTGTCAGTTTTCATGTCCACGAAATCTATGTTTACCCTCTCCACTCCGTGATATAATAAGCATTGTAAAAAGCGCTTTCAACGAATTCATTAGAACATGAGTTGGCAAAAAAAGGATTATCATATTTGAGTAAAATATAACACCGATGAGATAGTTCAAAATGACAAAATTTGGAATAAGTAATCTGATGGAATGGATGGCATTGCAAATAGAAAGGCCGAGAAAGGACGTGAATAGATATAAGCGCAGTCAAACTCACAATAAGGAAGTAAGTGCTTATTTATAATGTGTCTTACAGTTAGACTAACAAAAGTTTTTAATTAACCTGAGCTACTGCAAAAAAGGACTGTAATCCAATATAAGGTTATCACTAATTGTTGGATGTAATTTTTAAGGAATGCGGGTTTTAGGGTTATAAATAAAACAAATGCGCTCTCGTTTGAATGCACCTTAAATGTGTATCAAATGTGAACTTACGGCTTCCGTTCTCCACAAATAATAGTTCACATATTTTGGTGGATCTTGGAGTGCACTCTGCTGGAACCAAGCATGTCGTTCACTGGTCGCATAAAGTGGCATTCCAAGAATGAGCTCAATTCCACTTTCTCTTGACCGGGCTTTCAGCCCTCCCAGCAAAGTGTCCACCGCGTCCCCCTCACTATTGATATCCTGGTTTATTGACATCCAATTTTTAACGCCATTTTTGTCCGCGTCTAAAACGCCCGTCAGAATGGCCGCCGTGGCGTAGACCTTTAGAGGACAAGAATGAGTCATACGTTTGAGAATTTCGAAATTCATTCTTTCCTCTGCCTCAAAAACGAAATTAAAGTTATTTTAAACAATCACTGTAATCTATATTTCGACTCATAAAATCCGAATGGCTTCGAACTCTATTCACCGGAGACTTAGTGATCAGCGTCTCAACTTTGACGCACATTGGTATGCTTCCAGTGGTGTGAAAAGTCAACCGCGAATAATAATTCCTGTCAACAAGAACAGCATTAAACGCATCCTTGGCCCAAGTCAAAGGCTTCTAAAACATCTCTAAAAGGATTGAATCTACAATTATCCGATTGAACAGACTTATGGCTGATCAAGTAGTAATAGCGTAAATTTTAAGGTGACTCGATCTCTGAGAAAATGTGGCTGCCTCAAAACTGATTGAGTGCCAATAGGTCGCTATTTAAGACTTTTCCCATTTTCACTTCATCGTTAACCAACGAAGGGTTAACATTTTGCAAATATGACACCCTAACAGTTACCTCAACACGGTATATCACTTGCTGAAATGTTGAATGGGAACATAAAGCATTATCTATTGCTTACTTCAACCATTGATGTAAAACGGCAAGATTTGGAGGTTCAGCTTTTGAATCAACTTGAATCGTTTAATTAACAGGTTTTTCGGTGTTGGGGGGGGGGGGGGGGGGGGGCGGGCTACAACCAAATAGACGGTGGGCAAAAATGATATGATTTGACTAGTTCGGCTACATACAAATATTAGAAGGGCGGAACGAGTATATCAGTGGCAATTATGGGATTTGCAGGGTTGAAAGACGGTTTAGAGCTATTTATATTAGTTTAAGACCTACCCTATCTGCGAGGTAGACGATTCTTGAGGTGACATCCTTGAATCGGCCAAGTGAGCCACCAGCATCGTTGGCAAAAGTTGGTACATGAATTTGATAGAGCAAACCGTGGGTCCACCATGGCTCGGCCTCGGGAAATTTGAAAGGCTGAACGCGACCAAAGATCAAAACCAATGTGACAATTAGAGCAATCAGCGCCACGAGCCCCACCGTGGTGCCACTAACGGCCCAAATGAATTGTTTCCGGGAGCAACCGCAAGGCGGAGTGAATGGCCTAGAGGATAAAGTTCAAGGGTCATTCGGCGCATAATCACTTAATAGCTCACTCAGTGACACTGAAATACATTTTCTTAACTCCCATCATTAATTACGTTCTAGTAAATTTTATTTATTAAATATTGTATTTCTACTTACGGAACCTTGATTTTAGAATAGCTGAAAAGCGAGAGAGCGACTCAAGGAGCTTCGCGAAACTAGTAAATCTAAATTTAATTATGACTCTTTTAATGCATCGAGTTTATTCTCCGCCTCCTCAGTCCCTTTTTTCGGGTTATTGCATTCTGCCCCTCATTTGGACAAACTTCAAATGGAAAACACATTTTTGCCTTTCTAGGTAATACATTCAGTGCACATTTATTTATTTATATCAAATGGCTGGCGTTTTGATAGTTATAATTAACCCTGGAGCTGACTTCGGGGCTTCACAGATAGGAGAAGGAACATCAAAGTGACAAAAGGTCAAGAGGATGAACAGCTATCACACACCCCAGGGAGGAACATTAAAGTGAGAAAAATTCGACAGGGGAAATGTTTCACAGATGTAAAAGAGACAGACAGACAGACACAAAGGCGTTAAAAAGGGACGATGAGTATTGTGAAATATGACATGGAGTCGGGTCATGGTAGTTTGAAGTCAGAAGTCAACTGCCGATCAATAGACTTTTTGCAAGTCAGAAGTCAACTGCCGATCAATAGACTTTTTTGTCTTTGAAGCTCGAATATGGCATAGAGTGGGATGATGGTAGTTTGAAGTCAAGTAGTCGAATTTGACATACAGTGGGGTGATTGTAGTTTGAAGTCATGTCAAATGCCGGTTAATAGACTTTTTTGCCGTATGAGAATGTAGGACATATAGGGGGGTCATGGTAGTTTGAAGTGAGAAGAAAACTGCCGGTTAATAGACTTTTTTGCCGTATGCGGAGAAGTCAACTACCAGTTAATAGACTTTGCCGCATAAGTATACGTTGCCCAGGGTGCACCACGTGGAGGTAAGTCTATTGCGCACCCCCATTCAGTGCATATTGGTACATTTAGTTGTGGGATTCCAGCAGCCATTTGCCCTAATCATGCGCTCGAAGCTAAACAGTTCCATGTTAGAATATGACAAAAGGACATGAGATTTGCGGTTTAAAATTCTCTCAAATATTAGGTCACACATAATTCAAACGAAGCCTTAGCTTCGAAAAAAATATAAGGTCAAACTGGGGAGGTTAAAAGGCGTGGGAAGATGCCAAAGCTCAGATCCATTAAGTAAAAATGATTTATTAAAAATAGAACTTGCAATAAACGAGTAACTCATTCGAGTAACAGGAGGAAGAATCTCAGGTACCAAACCGGAATGATCATAAATAATTTCAAAAGTGCAGTTTGAAAAAATGCCACAATCTTGCTTAGACCTGAGTTCACTAGCCGAGGGCGTGATGAGTACATTCTCGATTGTGATTATTTGACCGAAAAATAAATTCACTAAAATCAGCACAGAGTGGCGTTTAGTTATTTATTTATATCAAATGGCAGGCATTTTGATAGTTTCATTGGCCATTTAGGTGACTTCAGGCCTCACAGAGGAGAAGAAATACCAATATGACAACAAGAGTGTTTCAAAGGTGTAAAAGAGACAGACACAAAGGTAGAAAAAAGGTGACGTGAGTACTGTGGAAGCAGTAGAATATGACATACAGTAGGGTGATGGTAGTTAGAAGCCAGAAGTCGACTGCCGGTTAATAGACTTTTTAGCCGTATGAGTATACGTTGCCCAGAATGCACCACGTGGAGGTAAGTCTATCGTACACCCGTTTAATTATAATATATAGTGTCCACAAAGTTCAAGTAGATTCTTTATAACAAAGAATCGACGCACCTATTAATATCAGGATCGAACAAGATGCACACTCCAATTATTTCCAGCTAGTTCTACTTGATTTTGATACAAGGAAAAAGTGAATTAATCGGCAGTAACTGTCCATCTTTGAACGCGATCAGATGAATCTGATTTAGACCAAGAGTCATAATAAATGTTAGCCAAACCAAATATATAAACTCTCTTGGAAATAGCCAGGAAGAAGCATAACTAATCGAAGCAGTCACATAACCAAAAATTTGTAGAAAAATTGTAGGCTTTTTCTAATGAGAAGATGCAGAACTCCTTGGAGAAATGTCATTTCCCTATTAATGAATATTGAAAAAAAGAAACAAACGTTTCTAATCTCATCTAAAGGAGCAGTCTGAAGAACCCCAGTCGCAGACACATTCAAAGTCGAGATTAAAGATGAACAAACACAAGACTTCTTTTCAACTCACTTCTTCTTGCTCTTTGTGGTATTCTGATTGGACACGGGATAGACAACAGCTCCATCGTCCATATTAATGTTGTGCTGATTAACGAATTGAGCCAGTCTAACATCCATTCCACTGACGTATGGTGAGTAGGCATCTTTTTCTCCAACTTCTTGGAAAGAGGGATGAGGCATTGGACCCCTCTGTTGGTCATGAATTTCCTCATCTTCCTCATCATAGGCATTGATTAAGGAGTCAGCTTCCTCTCCACGTCTGTAGTCACTGTAAGTCTCTGACTGAAAGACTGAAATTGGAGCAGGCTGTTGTCGAAGATTACCTGCTAAGAGATTATAATTTGAATTGTAATTGTAATCATCGCGGTAGTTTTGATGCATCCTACCTGCACATAGTGTGGGTATGTGTGTGTGTGAGATGGAGCTTGAGTCGAGCTTAGATGCTACTGTGGGCGTCTGTATGGTCATCACCAATGGCAACGTGAGGTGAGAAGATGTGATTGGTAGTTTGTGTGAAACCAATGAAAAGGCACTAGTTGTCGCTAGCATATATCGCTTATGGTATACCTTTCTGGCTTTAATTATCTCAACATATGGCTACGTCCGTAAAATTGAGAAATTTTACAATATAATTATAAATTTAGAGAATAGAACTATACAATTAAAAGGTTTTGTGAGTTTAAATTTGAAGCGAATCGACTTCTGAATTTTCCATAGTTTGAAACACATTTTCTTGCAGTTAATTAGCAACCGTTCTGGAAGCGGGTCGAAAAGATTTGAGCCCCGAGGATTGTATACGAGCCAAAATCTAAATTTTGCTCTATTAAATAGACGTTTCTCCTATCCGTACGAAACACAACTTAATCAAAACTAATAAAGTTTTCCACAAAGTTAAAAGAGGCTTATTTTCCATATCTGAGGATGTACGATAGACATACCTCCACGTGATGCCACCTGGCTGGCCGACGTATTCTTAGACGGAAAAAGGCTATAAACAGACAGTTGACTTCTCACTACAAACAACCATGACCCCATTGTGTGTGTCACATTCTACACTTTCACAGAACTTATCTTTCCTTTTCTCTGTCTTTGTGTCTGTCTGTCTGTCTCTTTTACATATGTGAATCACTCTGCTGTCCCCCTCGTTTCGACTTTTTCTCACTTTAATGTTTCTCCCCTCTGTGAAACCCGAAGTCAGCTAAAGGGCTAATAAAAACTATTAAACGCATGCCATTTGATACCAATAAATAAATAAACATTCCATTTCTAGTGGGCAATATGAAGACGATTTTAGTTAAATGAGGACTTGCACTTTACTTATTAGATATAAGTAGTAAATCATCTAAAAAGTTAAGACAAATAACCAGACCAATAATGTATGCTTAGTACTAAAAATTATCTCAGAAAGAAGGGGGAAAAGAGTCAAGTTTGAACTGAATGAAGCCGGTAATATGCAAACGATATCCCATTAAATGTTTACCAAAAATTCATCTGGAAAGAGGACACCAAGAAACTATAACTTAAACCACAGCCAATAAGTTACACACTGCACAAATTTTCTGGAATTTGTTCTAATTGATTAAATGTACTGAACGAACACCGGTGTATCACACATAAGCTATATCAAAGGGTGGGGTGTGCGATAGACTTACCTCTACGTGGTGCACCCTGGGCAACGTAAACTCATCCGGCAAAAAAGTCTATTGACTGGCAGTTGGCTTCTCACTTCAAACTACCATCACCTCACTCGATGCCATATTCGACTATTTCACAGTACTCACCCCACCTTTGTTCTACCTTTGTGTTTGTCTCTTACATCTTTGAAACACTCTTCTGTTCCCCCTCTGTCGACTTTTTCAATTTAATGTTCCTTCCCCTCTGTGAAGCCTGAAGTCAGCTAAAGGGCTAATGATAACCATCAAGACGCCTGCCATTTGTTATAAATAAATATCAAAGGTTGAACTCAGACTTACTAATATAATTTCAGTACATGCATGATATGAATAGCGTCTTAATAATAATAGTCAAATTTTAGAGTATTTAAGTCTTCCCCAATAATTAACAACAAATATGAATAAACTTACCACATCTACCGTCTTCCTCGCCAGCGATAGGAAGATTGTGAGAGTAGACAAGCCATTCGTAGAATCGTCGTTGAAATTTCGGTAATTTTCTCCATGACTTGCTTTCCAAAGGAGAAATAGTACTCTTCGACATCCCCTTTGGTTCGGGTTCTAAATTAGTAAGCAAGAGGATACTCTCTTTCC
>UZAE01001279.1:0-14162 GCA_900617975.1 Rodentolepis nana | reverse complement strand
CTCTAGCTGCAATAGGTGTTCCATCTGCAAGACAAGGTGAACTGGTGTTATGGTGATGGTGAATAATTTGCACATTTTCAACAATATAGTATTTGGAATTTTTTTTTCTTTTATAAAAGTTGTATGAAGGTATATTTCAATTGTTTTAACAGCACCTTTTCTTTGGTGATTTGTCTCAATTTAATGAAATTTTTTCCTATTAATCGAAGACCTTTTTGACACTAAAACTAAGAAATAGTTTTCAAATTTTAAAATCGTTTTTCTTTACTAAAGTGTTTATGCTCTTTTCAATCAATGTGAACTGGATGTGTACTTTGTGTCTCCTGAATCTCTCCATACAACTACAAAATGGCGTCTGATTCATCGGAGTAGGACATTAATGCAGAGAAGATTTGCCATCAATTACATCTTTGTAGTGAACTTGCAACCAAATTTAAAATCTGAGATGGTTCAACGCTAAAAGACAAATGTTCAATTACTAGCACCATTGTATTCCAAAGAATGAAGACTAAAACCTTCCTGAATACTTCCATTCAAGTAGGGTGAAATGAGGACTGTGCTTTGGAGACCTGTTGTCCATAGATTTAAATCTAAACAAAGGAGAGTTTCTTGAACGCACTGTGTTCTAGATTTAAGACTGGAAACAAGGTTCTTGTCAAATCAGTTGATGGAAGAAAATATTTTGTTACACTTATAATTTCTTGAGCGGAATCAGATTCTTGTATTCAATAACTAAATTGAATGAATCTAGGGGCCTTTCTCAAGAAGATTTTGACAAGGAGTGCGAAGATAGAAACTGAGGGTCACTGTACAATTCAATTTGCTACTGACATCATTTTATCTCCAAGTTCCACATGATTTGGGTGTTTAAGAGTTTCGCATAGTTGAAACTCACCCTCAAAGGTACCTGAATGAAAGCCACTGACTTGCAATCGTCTCTATTTTAGCAAGTCCACATTTCAAACACTAGTAGATGAATTAGCACATTCAAAATCAACTAACCTCTGCATTTCAGAATTGTCAGTTACCATAAGCTCCGATTCCCAACTCTCAACATTCCACAATGATTTATTATTTATGCCATCTAAGTTGCATATTCTAACAGTGAAAATACATGTAAAATGTTACGAGCTAGCAGAATCTATGCTTATCGAGATTGTCAGAGTTAAAACAATAGTTAAATCGATTATTACTCGCTCATGTTCGTACCCAGTAAATCCTTTTGCCTTGTTAACTAACATGAATAGAAATTGGATATAGAAAGAATTATTCGATTTACATATCATTTCTTTCCTTCTGAAACAAGCTGAAACAAGTCAGCCACTTTGGATAATGACAATATGTGGTGAAGGTTATTTCTCACTTGAGATAATGTTGTAATTTAATTCAATTATTTGGATAATCGATTTGATTTTTTGCTTGGTGAACAGTTCTTACTATAAGCATTGGCATTCATTTCAATTAACCACATGGTCGTTATATGGTGTTCTGAAATCCTTCCTTTTAAATCCTTTGCTAATACACTCTTCTATTATTTAATCTAATTTATTTTTTGCTTTCAGTTTTGGTTCGAAGTTGCCTTCAGGCGGTAAATCAAGCACCTCTCCAGCAACACAACGCAACAAGATCCGATTCGCCACCATCTACGACCTTTCCAATGAGGCCAAATGGCTCTCTTAACTCTGGGAACTCAATCGACTCCCCTCTTTCTTCAAGGTCACCTCTGCTGGTAATATGCTCGCCCACTTAGGCTATCCCCTCATTGGAGTGAACACGATCCAGCTAAATATGAAGGCAAGCCGTTGAATATATTTAATAAAAGAAGACAAAAATTAATTTATTGCAGGGATATGATTTGGTGTAGTTGGTCTATAAAGCGCCATCTTTTCCTGATCCAAGATTTTGGCAAAGTAGTGATTGGTGTTAGGATTTATTTATTTCAAATGGCAGGCGTTATGATAGTTATCATTAGTCCTTTAGTTGACTTCAGGCTTCACAGAGGGAAAGGGAAATCGAAGTGAAAAAAAGTCGAGAGGGGGGGGAATAGAAGAGTGTTTCAAATATGTAAAAGAGATAGGCACAAAGGTAGAAAAAAGGTGAGGTGATTACTGTGGAAGTAGTGGAATATGACAGAGTGGGATGATGGTAGTCTGAAGTGAGAAGTCAACTGCCAGTTAATAGACTTTTTTGCCATATGAGTATACGTCGCTCATTGGGCACCACATGGAGGTAAGTCTATCGCGCACCCCGGTGTTAGGATTCGTATTTAAGTTTTTCCTCTGGGAATTCCAAACTATTTACATCTATTGAGAACTTTCTTATTTATCGGGACGTCGACTTTATCAAAATCCATTGCTAGCTGTAACAGCTTTGTTAAAGGAATGGCGCTTAAAAGTGTTTCAGGAGATAAGTCCCGTTTATCCCCTTTAAATGTACTTTCTAGTAATAAGCTATTTTGAATTTGATATAACAGTGGATTGAACATTCAGGGTTATCCGAGAAGTCCTTCCAACTTATTTAAATAACCGGGATACTCACTTGCGTTTTGAGTATCGAAGACTTTTTACAGAGACTGGATAATTATGGCCACTAAGTTGGTGCATATCCTCTACTAATAGCTTATCCCTCTTTGTTTTGGTCTGAAATGACTGGTTTTTGATTTGACAATTTCCCCTGTTATGACGTGGAGCATTCAGGACTATGTTCCATCTAGGATCCAAATTTGGATTTTTATGTATTGTTTTTGATTGTACTACCTTAAAAATTTGAGTTCTCATCAAATCGTCAAAAGACGACTTCGTCGAGCTGAATTATTACTTTTGTGGATGATCGGCCTGTAATAGCGTTGTCCTTGTCACCGTTTTTAGTGTTGAGTTATGCAGTGCTCCTCTTTTACACTGAGAAGTCAGGCGATAAGCGTTCATCGTTTCACATCTAGTGGTTTGGACGACCAGCCACACTGGCCAATTCTATTGAACAGACTGGTTGGTAGAATGCAAATTTCTCATTTGAGTAACCCCGAAATAGCTACTCCGCACCCAAATATTGTTGAGGCTTTCCTCAGCGAGCCTATGATGTTTTAGTTATCAGAGCATGAAGGATTAGTAGCTATTTTGTTATCCACAATATGAAATATCAATGCGTATTTGTTTCTTGTGAACCTCTCTTTCTTTTTATGATTAATTTAGTTGCATATTTATTATCATGATTTTCTTAGCAGATTCCAAATGCCCGAATAACTGGTCACCAAGAGGGCAACAATATGTGTGCAGTGAATATTAACGTTGACCCTGGAGATTGCGAATGGTTTGCCGTTCCTGAACAGTACTGGGGTTCTATTCACCACCTCACTGAACACCAAGGTCTCGATTTCCTGACCAGCTCCTGGTGGCCTGACGTAGAGGAATTGCGACAAGAGGGCATCCCCGTGTATCGCTTTCTCCAAAAACCCGGTGATCTCGTGTGGTTCAACGCGGGCACGGTCTTCTGGGGTCAGGCACTGGGATGGTGAAGAACAATATTGTATGGAATATTGGAACTATGATGCCGAGGCAATAACAACTGGCCGTGGAGAGGTTTGAGTATGATCGATTGAGAAATGTAAAATCGGCAGTGCCTATGATTTACCTCTCTTGGCAGTTGGCGAAGAATGTTAGGGGATGCGATTAACAGCTGTGTGCTCTCATAAAGTAAGTTTAGAGCTAGGGTATATAGTATTGGACCTAAAATGTCTATTTATAATGTCGTTTTAATGTAAATTTCCAAGTCCATTTAGAAAAACGTTTTCCAACAACTCATCTTGACCTAATGCTTTCATTCGTACATTTCCACAGGAATTAATAATGTTTCTGTTAAATAATAAAGATAATGTATACATGATGTCATTTGGAAAAGTGGATGCTCATCTATGTGGTTATAGTTTGTGGTACCAGTATGAGTATTCGGCTTACTGCTCAGTTCAGTCGACCTTGCGCTGTTTCACCTGTTCATTGTGGTTGGCATTCTGTGATATATATCATCCGAAGATTTGGAAGTTAAAATCCTCTTGTTGATTGCTAAGTCTCTGGAACATGATTGACAATTTGCTCAACTTTCTTTCGGTTTGGGTTATGCACTTGTCTGCCCATAGATTTCTGGTCGACCTAATTTTTCAACCAGTCTATGCTTATCTTCCTTTTACTTATCTTCAGCAAAGCGAATATTTCTTTCATTATTTTATCGCTAGAAACATTTAAATGCCATTTCAGGCAAAGGTTTTAGAATCCGTTTTAATCGCTAAGATATCTTGAATTCATTTTATGTCGTGCAATTATTTGATGCCAGAATATTATAATTCGTTCACTGAATGGCGTAACCTTTTATAATAATGATGTTGTTTACATTATTGCTAACTTACGAAAACACGATTCTTCAAAGTATTTGTTAGTTTAAAGAGGACTAAACTCCATTGTTTCAAAATGTATATTACAAAAATACTTTCATCTGCTCTAAAATTCCAGATATGAGATTGTGTTTAGATGGACATCATCTCCTCTGTCGCCAAAGTGTAACCTTAAGCATAAGAAAATGGGAATAAATACGACAATTATCATTCAACAACAGAGTAGATGGAAAATCTCTGAACTCAGAACTGGTAGTTCACTTTTTGGTCTGGTACAGGTTGCTTGGATCATTTCGTTCACGGTTTCAACTGAAGCAGATATTTGACATTTGAAACAGTTCAGCTATAGTTTTGCAAGTTTTTGCTCCAAAAATATCATAATGAATCACGAAGAATCAATCGAAATATCGCCTTACTTGAGGGATAATATGAAACCTCTTAAATAATCCAGGTAAGTATTGGAAGCGCCTCTTAAAAAGGAAGCCCAGTTTATTATTATTAAATTTTCGAATGCATTAATAAAATAACTCTGATTGGAACTTATTCGTTATGCAGTACGTGTTAAAAGTACCTACGTTATATTTAATTGCATGATGTTATTCAAATGCAATTGTATTGCTGACATAGTAAGTTATTAAAGTTAATTGGGAAAAAAACTTCTAATCTTATCTGAGAAAGCGTTTCCTTTCTCAGCTTTCATCTAAGGATATAGTTGTGGCCTCTCGGTCAAGAGATTTTCTAGTGTAGTCAACCATTTCGCCTCTGACTTCGCACACCGACCCATAAAGATCATTCGATAAATGCTTATAGGTAGTTTTAATGACACTCTTGTCCATTTTAGCCCTACTATTGATCATGGTACTTTCGACTTTCCCAGCATTATTTTCACACTTTATATAGGAGTACCCTTCTTCGCACAATGGTGAATTCTCAAATTATACTGGATTTCCTTGAGCAACTTCGAATTCCCGTCAAACGACACGGAAAGAAACCCGATGAAATCGCTCATAACTGCCAAGATTGTGAAGTTGGTAAAATGCCCAAATTCATGCGCTCAATATTGTTTTGAGTTTCTTCTTGCTAATTCGTTTGCCTATTTTAGATCGAAGTTTTCAATATTCTCTTTGCAACAACGCAAGACAAACGTTCTGAAGTTAGGTGCTTCTCATGTGCACGCCGCAATGATCCCAGTTTGCAGTCCTTCAGTGTTCTCTCTGAATATTACATGTCTGAATTAGCTACCATCTATGACAACTTCCAAACTAATACCGTAAGAATATTTACTCATAGTTCCAACCTATTTCGAATTTTGTATGTGTAGGTTAATTTGTCCTCTTCTCTATTTTACAGCATCCTATCGTAGCCTATACCGTAGGGAACTGGCCACTTCCCCCCTCCATACTACCTTATACTCATCTCCATTGTAGCAACATGCCATTCCTTCTGCAATCGTTTTATGTCTGTATTTACCACTTTACTTTTTTTCGATTATTTTCTATTATCAAGTAAATGTTCGTGTACCTGAAATATTGGGCTTTAATCTCAAGTAAGAAGGAAGATAGTGCAAATGTGGATAAAATTTACTACGCGTGATAGAGAGAAATAGGAAAGGAAATAGGTTGGTGGGATTTTAGAAGTTCATATTGGCTTGGTGTTAAAAGGTTACACTTGAATTACACTATACTTGCAGTTCATTAGAACAAAAGGTTGTACCACCAGCTTGAGACGAGTAGGTCGAATACATAGCTTTCCTATAGATAGTTTTTTGGTGAAGGAACAAGAGGCAAATGAAGGACTTCAATCTTGGATTTAAGATGTGAAAAGGATCTATTTGTTCCTCGAAACCGAAAAAAATGTGTGAACACGCGGATGAAATGCTCGCATTGATTTGCATTTACTTGACCCTACATTTCGGGGATCGTTTAAGGTTAGTCCGGTGGAAGGAAGTGGACGTCCGAATCGGCCAGTTTCAAAAGGTTGCGTGGTGGCCCTACTCACTTTTCTAGATTTTTAGGTAATTAAAATTTTTTCTCCAATAGTTATGATTTTACCATAGCTGAGCTTGAAATGCTGGTCGTGTTAAAAGAATTGCTTAACATTTCCCTTCCGAATGCTCAATTCAGTTTTCTTATTCCGTTCATTTTCAATGGAGGCAAGCTTTCGATTCTTAACCAAACCCAAGAATGACAAATGAGGACAAACGCTGTGTGTCTTAAGCTAGCCATTAACATTCTTGTAATGCTTCCCTAACCGATGCTGCACAAGCGATTGCATATCAAAGTGTCCTGTCAATATTGGGACATTGGAAACCACATGCAAAACCTCTGAAAGAGCACATCTTCATTGGATCAAATATGTTAGTTATAACTATTTCAACGATGTTAACCATATTGGCACTCACGTAGAGCTTAAATACCACGAGTGTCATGCAAAGAACGATCATACCAAATGAAAGCTTACAGTTGAACGCTTATTTACAAGCCGAATATCAAAAATACTGTATGCTATTTAACATGTATACGTTGCCATTATTCATACTTACGTGTGCGAATGCTCGGTATAGCCCTCTACTTACGTGGATGTTAGGGTAAATCTCAATACAAGCAACTTATTTCAATCCTTAGTCAACACTTTTACAGAATTGAACGTCAAAAGTACTGAAATAGAATCAGGTAGTGGAACCATATCCATTGTTATTTTATGTCATTTGAGAATTGGACTAGAGTACAAATCAAGGCAAAACAAGAGGTATTAAGAAACCAGTTGCCTACAGACGGGGAGAACGGTGTCACACCAATGTGTATGCCATGACATGTCGGTAGATTGTTTAAGAGTGTGGATGTTTCGTTTAAGGCGGATGAGGTCAAGAGAATCTCCCACGCCCTGGAAGTCTTCTTTTGGCATCAAGAGTTGTTCTAGATAATTGGCTAATTCGTTGGGGGTTCTGAAATGGTAACCCAATTGGCCGTCCGGGAGGAGTTCAGAAAGAGCAGGGTAGGCCAAGGCGAGCACTGGTACTTCAGCACCAAGTAGGTCAACAACCTGAGAAGGCAGAATAGAATCAAGTTTGGGTTTGGAAAAGATCCAACTAGTAATACACATGTATAAGCAAATAAAAGTGAAGAGGTATTGATATTGAATATCAAAGAAAAAATAGCTATCTTGACTCAGGATAGGTTTAGATTAAAGAGGCTACTTAATACAATGTAAGATAGTACAACCTTCTTGACCTTCGGAAGAAATATATGAAGTGGTGAGACCGAGCACCCTTTCTTAATAAGCTGGTTTAGTAAACTGGATATCGTTGAGAAGAATTTATCGGTAATTCAAGGGCCAATTCATTGAACCAAGATCTAGGAACATGAAGCAAACATTTTATAGACCGAATTCTAATAGTTTCACTTTAACTCAACCAATAGAATGGTGTTGACTTTACGAATTCACGAAATAATAAGAGGACATCGTCAAAAAGACTATCGAGCTAAGCCCTAAGTAGTGAGGTGTCTAGATAGAATGATTTGTAAATTTAACCAACATGTACAATGAAAAGGTGAATTAGAAAATCCGTCACATTCAGTGATCCTCTCAGTTTGGACAGCAAGATTGCAAAGAAGATAATAGCAATTACATCAGATAATTTACAAGCATTTTCGAATTGCCAATATTTGAAAATGGAACCAGCTCGGAACAATGATATAACTAAAAATATGTACCTTCATAGGGAGGTCTAAATTAGAAGTGCTGTGATGCAGACTAACACCCAGATCAGCAGAACCAAGAAGCAGAAGATAGTCATTCCATTCCAACCACGGAGTGAGAACTTCCACATGTTCCCAATTTCTCCCCGCAATCATAGCTTGGAAATGCGCCTTCAGTGGTCCTTTACCTACAACACCACAGTTTTACTGGCTAAAAATCAAGGTTGAAATTGGATTGAAGTGGGCGTGATAGAAACAGTAAGTACCAGTAACAATGCAGATGAGTTTGTGATAATGAATATTGGGTGAAGAAGCCACAACAGTATTGTAGATATCTAAAGCTTCAATCATGACAGTAAAATCATCGTCTGGTGTCCAGGAACATCCACTGACTACGAGGGCTGGACGGTCTGATCGCCACTGACAACTACCTTCGGGAGAACTTGACGCTTCTGTAAAGACTGTGCCCTCAGTTGAACCACTTAAATTTCGCAGTTGTGGATAGGTTTGGGATAAACTGAAAGATAGAATACAAAATTAGTTACTTTTGTCCAAGGAAAATGAAATTAACAATTTACCATTAATTATAAACATTTGCTAATAAGTCGAATTTCAAGGTCACTGCCTTGCCTAATTTAAGCCGTTTATATGTCATTATTGGGTTCTTGGAACTGTGATTGTTTTGGGTTCAGGATTTCATCACAGAAAAATAGCGACAAAAAGCTATAAGGGTTCAAAAAGGGACAATTTCCACTATCTTCGTGTAGAGAATAGATAATATGGATGATCATATCTCTGAGAATCATCCATAATCCTGACAGCAGTAGGAGGTAACTCTGAAGCGTTTCAGTAAAACTATTGAAGTGGGCTATGTTGCTCAGAGTAAAGCCGGACATCAAATAACACACTTCTCCGCATGTTGCCACTCCAAAACATCGGTACATAAATGTCCAAATTAACGTACATAAATAAGGATTAATACGGAACAATGCAGTAAGATGAACTTAGAATGGAATTACTGAGTTAATCTGACAATGTTTTCCATTCAACAAGTAATCTTAGCGTCATAATAATAAAAAAAACAAAGAAAAAGTGAACAATTTTTCAGCATACCGGGTAAATAGGTTGTGTGCATCTTCCAAACTGGTTGGTTTGAATTCATTAGTGGGTCTGTCATAAACCACCGTAGCCTCAATGCCGGTTTGTTTTAGCAAATCCTCTTTAAGGGCCTCTGACACCGTAAAATGGGATGTCCTAAGGAATGATTTTGGATTGAAGAACCAAGCAGCGAAAGATATTTCCATGAATTTGTATATACTGCGAAAGTGAAGAAAACACTAAGAAAAAATAGCAAGAATTACCTAGCAGTAAAAGTTTTTCGACGAGAAGTCGCTGATAACACAGTGTAACCATAGTTATGCCAATCAATACAAACCGGACATGCTTTAAAAAAGGCGAAAAAATGAACTACAGAGAAGGTAGGTACAGCTGGAGGTGATTGGACTAGAAGGATATCCTCCTTCATATGAAGAATCAAATGTACAAGTAGACATATTGACAGAAAGAGCCACTAAACCAAAATAGACAATAAGATCTTCATTCACCTTTAATGGAAGCGAAAGAATCCGAGGCAGCGCATCAAGACACGGAGGCGGTTCATTTAGGTAACAATATTCAATATCTTCATCAGTATCTGGTTGGCTGCCACTATAACCAGAAAACTTTACTCTCCACCCTTCTAGAGCAAATGATTTGGCGTGATTTTTAATACGAGGAGAACGGGTAATATCACCCAAAACCAGTATGTGGACGGATGATCGAGAAGACATAAGAATTTCTGAATTCGAAGAAAAAAAGTGACCAGTGCAAGATAAAAATAATATTATAAATAAGCAAGGTTAAAGTTCGTAAAATATACATGTACAGTAATCCATACATAAAAATAAGCTACTTTAAAATATTAATGCAATTATTCGAGTGCTGTGGTAAAATAGTTACACGAAAACAAAAGCAAGCTAAATATCCAGGTTCAAATAGACATCCGGCGTTAGACGCATTACAAGGACGCACTTAAATTTCCACTTCCAATTTCAGCTCTGAAAAACGCTATTCCATGAATATTAAACTTTTAATCGAGACATTATTATATATTATTTAATCAACAAAATGTGCGCAAGCGATTCCGTTGAATTTCATTGGAGTTGCCGAGTTCAGTTATATCATTGATTAAAGTGAAATTTATTCATAAATTCGTATTAATGAAGTAAGCAGGTTTTAAAATTTTTGAAAATTCTGTTTTGTACGAGGCAATCCTATTTACTAGCATCAAAGTTCTTTATCAATATTCATTATTCATTATATAAATTTCCAAAATTTATCTACCTTTTCAAACGAGTATAAAAATATTTGGAACTAGAATGATATTTTTAAGAGAAGGATTGAAATAATCACTGGAGGATACATTTTGCGTTACAGCTTTAAGAGTGGATGATATTACTGGATATGGATTAAAAGATGTACACTGATTTATTTCTATCATAAAATATAAAGTATTACAGTTCATTTTTCAATGATCAATAATTTTAAATAAATGGCTTAATTAACTCTTTTCTTAATCGAAGCTAAATAGTTTTTTATATCAATGCAGATAGCACTTATTTTACATTTTTAATTTTAAATTGATATCGAGACTTATAATTTGGCTTTTTTCCTAAATGATAAAGCTTTGTCAACTTTAAAATAATGTAATCTTTTATATACTATACTGCAGATAACTTGACAATATCTGACTTGGTTACAAAATTTTAACAAAGCAGCAATTAAATGTGACAGGACAAAAATTTCGGAAGAAGGCTCATAGGCTTTAACGATTTGTCGATTTATTTGCACACGGTTTTATAAATTCCCTTTGACGAATTCCCATGACTGAAATTGTATCAAAGGAAGCTAAACTAAAAATAGCTTTTTCTAATATATAATTCTCATGATAAATATCATAAAGCCTGCCATTTGAAATAATAATAATATGTATTTCTTGGATATATATGTCTTTCAAGTTATAGTGAAAGTCATATGGTACTTTACAAGATGGTCACCACCCTATTAATTATATTTCTGAATATTTGTAAGGCAGTTCCCAAGTTTAAAGCAAAGAAAATTATATTTCCACCCCTAATTACGAATATAATCATAAAACGCTCCATTCCTCATTGCCAAAGTATATTTACTATATGATCATACTTTAGTTACGAAATCTTAGCCACAAACTAGGCCTTGATAAGTATTCATCGATTTTAAATTGTCGATTAATCACAACACAGGTTTGCTGTCATTAATTCAAGATCTCTGGTAAACAATTATGAAATGACTTCCGCCTCTAGCCGAGCGGTAGTTTCGCATCATTCACGTGATTGCGACCAAAAGGGAGAAATTTTTCTCTTAACGAGTTGACAATTTGTCTTTCCAATCTGTCTCAATGGCGTTTATGGTATCGGTTATGGTGGTAAAATAAATATGGTAACGGGTTCATTCCCCCGCCTCCATAAGAATAAGATACATAGGTTTTCGGAATGGAGACTTGTGAAAAGTGGCAGGTACATACAGAACATTTCTCATAAAAACCAGAATTCAGTGCAATTGCCAACAGGCTGGAACATAGACCATCACGCCCTGATTTGTGAATAAAGAGTTGGTTTTAAAGCCAAAATATAGAAAGTTCACAAACCACTTCTCGGCCTACTGTAAAAGTTGTTGTAGGTCATAAGGCATATCCCCTATTCAAAATATTCCGTTGATAAGACCTTTTAATTACTACTTAGAAATTCCTCTCTGACTCAATATAAACATATATAATACCGTTGAACAAATGTCCTTCTTAATAACATTTATTGCATAACATAGTTTAATCGTTGGCATATGGGGGGTTTAGCTGTGAGAAATAGCGTTCTTTAGTGACATATTATAAACATAGATGAACTACAACGGTCTGTGGACGGTGCAGTGTTAATAATATCATGTTCGGGTGAAGTGAAGAGGGTATTTAAAGTCCGTAGATCGTAGGTCAAATGTACGTTTTAAGGAAAATTAGCAAAGGAGCCTAAATTAGTTGTTAAAACCAGTGGTCTTTTGCTCCACAGCTAGCCTTTTGAGTTAATGCTGTAGTTCACACATTAAATCATTTAGTAAACAGAAAAAAGCAAGGGTTACCTATAGTGGTATAAAAATGGCTCCCATATCAAGTTAGGAGAGTTTTCTTAGGCTCTCGTCTTGGACAGAGAAATTGCATCGTTGAGCTTCCTTCTTGAAGGACATGAATTCGGTCACCCTCATTAATAATCAACCTTGCTCAGTGAGGCTGGTATTCCATTCAATCAGCTTCAAGACTTGGCTTCTAATAAGCTGAAGGAATGGGTTAAATGTTAATCCACCGGCTGGTTTAGTTACCTTTGCTGCTGTTGCGTAAGATATCAGGAAATTAGTCCAAAATTTGATCTTTTGACTTAAATAGACAAATTACTGGGTTTTGAAAGCGGTAAATCATTCCGTGTGCTATTGTCTCAGCGTCCAAATTCCAAGATTTGTCTCCTTAGTAAACTCCTACGCACGTTGTCTAAAAGGTTTTTGAATCCGTAGAGCAGATTGAGTGGTCAGTCATCTACTTTATATGCATTGTTCTATTATACAAGATACTAACGGATTAAGTAAACATTACATAATTTTAACAAAATAAAGCTTGACGGAGTTCACTCAAAGCTTCTTTTAGAATATTCCGTAATGCGCAAGTAGTGCTATGGAAATCCTGTTTTTAGTTGTTGTGCAAATAGGTCCCTAGTGTTAGCTATGTCACAGAGATTCTCAAAGAGAATTATAATTACACATTATCTCAACAGACTCGGGTGGGAATGTAAGCTACTAAACTACAAATTTCTGAAGCGCAAACGAAACCCCCCAAGAAAATCGAGTATTAACAATAGATCTTCATCACCCTCTCTCATACAAGACAGGCCATATTTTGCTTGCTCTAATCAGCAAAAATTGACAATCTCGATAAGCATAGATTCTGCTAGCTCGTAACATTTTACATGTATTTTCACTGTTAGAATATGCAACTTAGATGGCATAAATAATAAATCATTGTGGAATGTTGAGAGTTGGGAATCGGAGTTTATGGTAACTGACAGTTCTGAAATGCAGAGGTTAGTTGATTTTGAATGTGCGAATTCATGGTGTGGACTTGCTAAAATAGAGACGATTGCAAGTCAGTGGCTTTCATTCAGGTACATTTGAGGGTGAGTTTCAACTATGCGAAACTCTTAAACACCCAAATCATGTGGAACTTGGAGATAAAATGATGTCAGTAGCAAATTGAATTGTACAGTGACCCTCAGTTTCTATCTTCGCACTCCTTGTCAAAATCTTCTTGAGAAAGGCCCCTAGATTCATTCAATTTAGTTATTGAATACAAGAATCTGATTCCGCTCAAGAAATTATAAGTGTAACAAAATATTTTCTTCCATCAACTGATTTGACAAGAACCTTGTTTCCAGTCTTAAATCTAGAACACAGTGCGTTCAAGAAACTCTCCTTTGTTTAGATTTAAATCTATGGACAACAGGTCTCCAAAGCACAGTCCTCATTTCACCCTACTTGAATGGAAGTATTCAGGAAGGTTTTAGTCTTCATTCTTTGGAATACAATGGTGCTAGTAATTGAACATTTGTCTTTTAGCGTTGAACCATCTCAGATTTTAAATTTGGTTGCAAGTTCACTACAAAGATGTAATTGATGGCAAATCTTCTCTGCATTAATGTCCTACTCCGATGAATCAGACGCCATTTTGTAGTTGTATGGAGAGATTCAGGAGACACAAAGTACACATCCAGTTCACATTGATTGAAAAGAGCATAAACACTTTAGTAAAGAAAAACGATTTTAAAATTTGAAAACTATTTCTTAGTTTTAGTGTCAAAAAGGTCTTCGATTAATAGGAAAAAATTTCATTAAATTGAGACAAATCACCAAAGAAAAGGTGCTGTTAAAACAATTGAAATATACCTTCATACAACTTTTATAAAAGAAAAAAA
>UZAE01001278.1:0-14162 GCA_900617975.1 Rodentolepis nana | reverse complement strand
ATCAAGACGCCTGCCATTTGATATAAATAAATAAATAAACATCTCTCTGCGCGTTTTAGATCCTCAATGACAAATTAGTATTCAAAACCGTATAGTCAAATCGCAATATAAGGTAGAGAAGTGGCTGTTGCGTTCTGATTTTCTAATTGAAATTCTTTCAATGAGAAGTTGCTTACAACAAGCCTTCAACAATGGGCAGAAAACATCGAGTCTGTTTTAGTTAGACAACGAACTCGACAACGCATCTGGTATAGAACTCGAATTAGCCTTCTTTTACAAACAAAGCCCACGTTTCCACTCCATGTTAAAGCTTTGGAGAAATCAAAGTCTTAGGTATTTCGAGATGCTATATAGAAACAAAAACAAGCTCTATTTTTCATTTAAAATGCCAATTATTACTGGAATTTCTCTCCCCCTCCTCCTCCTTCGTGTATTCTTACTTTAATCAGGAAAGCGAATAATCATTTTATTCCATTATTTTAATTGTTTGGAATCTACTTCAGCATCACGCAATTTATTGAAACCCCTAAACTCATGCAGCGTGCATTGAGAGTCATTAATAGAATCATTTCATGGATTGGAAGTTAAGGAATTCTAAATACTTTGGCCAACTTTACTAACTGTTCTAGCCTCGTTCAAATTGAAGAGGAAGTGGTGCTAATTAATAGTCCACATTATATTGTCATCAGTATTAAATGAAAATGCTTAGAGATAAGATCAAATTACCCCAAAATTTTTGGTGAGCTTGATGACAAATAATGCTTTCCAACGTCATGATAGAACAGCAAAGAGATTTTAAATTTCATTAAATATTACCTCCACAGTTGGAGTAAAAATTCAGTCGAGAGCCCTCAAGAACTGCCCAGCCGTAGGAAGACACAGATCTGGTGGTTTGAGGAATCCACTTCTTCGTCACCCCGTGATAAGATTTGGGTGCAGTCACTATTTTTCGAGCAAGAGAACCCATGTGAGTCGGATTTTTACTCTCCTCATTGGATTTATTAACACCTGAAGTACTTCCGCTTTTTAATGTGAAGCTGTTGTTATTCACGGAAGCACGACCACTTGGACTCCAACCGTCTGGGGATTTTGGAAGCCGATCCTGGAAATAAATGGGAACAAAACACCTTAAACGTCAAACCTTGAACTAGGTTAGTCTTGAAACAATTTAGTAATTTAACTTATCAATGGCGTAATAAATTAAACTGATCCGAATTATTGGATTGGTGTCACTAAGGACAAATTCATGTAAGCTTTCTTCGGTTCTTCTGGGAACTTGAATCAGATTGAAAATTACGCGAATTGCATTTAGTCACTAGTACCAAAACAACTTGATACGGAATTTCTGACTTGATTCAAAATGTAGTCAATTGACCTAGCATTTTCGGCCTTTGGATATGAAATGAATAAAGCAAGTAGACTAATCTCCTTAGAACTCATATGAAATACAAGCCATTGAATGCACCGATCTGATTTCCATTTTTTATTTTTTTTTCAAGAATATTTAAACTACTGAGTCAGAGTACATATGAGAAATTAAAAAAGGTCATTTTCGCCTTATTAAGGAAACTATCGATTACTTTACAATAGAACAAAGGATGACTAGCTCTGCATTTACCGAAAATACTCTTTATTCCAATTACTTGTGAAAATTCCATAACTTTCGCCTTAATATCCTCAAGGGCTCTAACCCCACTCCCACCAGCCTATCTTGAATAGATAAGCTAAGCGAATCACCGTTATTTCTGTAACTGACTTGTTTCCTTCAAGTACATATGCACTTATTACTTCACGCGGGACCTTGCCAAGTAACTCGCAAATCCGGAGTGTGCGATAGACTTACCTCCACGTAGTGCACCCTAGGTAACGTATATTCATACAGCAAAAAGAGTCTAGTGACTGGCAGTTGACTTCTCACTTCAAACTACTATCACCCCACCGACTGTGTCATATTCGACTACTTCCACAGTACTCACCTCACCTATTCTCTACCTTTGTGTCTACCTCTTTTACATATTTTAAACACTCTTCTGTCCCCCCCCCCTCCTTTCGACTCGTTGTCACTTTGATGTTCCTTCCCCTCTGTGAAATCTGAAGTCAACTAAAGGGCTAATGATAACCATCAAGGCGCCTGACATTTGATATAATAATAATAATAGTAATAATAATAACCTTGCCAAGTAACTAGAATAAAACACCTATTACTTAGCGCGCGCTCACACACGCACACACACAGAAATTCGCTTGACATGCTTGTACGCCTCTCCCCCCCTCCCCCCCCCCCCCTTCCCAGGCCACCCTACTCCATAATCCACAGCGCAGTTCAAACAAGATATTTCTACCTAGGCAGGTTATTTGTCTTCTTTTTTTAGAACTGTTGTTTGCCACCTGCTTGTCTTCTTTCATAAGTTGGTGACCCGGACTCTTTCAACTGTTACTGCAAACAAATTAATTTAAAAATATACGTGAAGTAGTTTATTTCTACTATTTTATTAAGTTAAGGGGCTTTTGTTGAGGCAAAGCCCATTGGGAAAAATCAAAGCATAATTAGTTTTAAAAATAAGGAGAAGAAATAATTATTCATTGCACTTAGGGAAAAGTCAACGAAAGAATAATAGGGACAATTATAACTCCGATTAACTCTACAGATCTATATTCTCTAATTTAATTCCCACTGGTGCAAATTAGATGCAATAGATAGCCAACCGCGCTGATACATTCTATTCACCTTGAGGGTCATCCAAACATGATACCTCCCACCTATCTAAGTTAACATCTCCTATAATGAGCCTGAGAGCATTTTTTAGTGTATTTATAAATAAACCAATAAGTGAGACTACATTTAGGAAGGCAAACTCATAGATACCAATCCGAATAACTCCAATTAACTGTACAGATCTATGTTCTCGAAACACTCTTCTATTCTGCCCCCCCCCCTCTCGACTTTTTGTCACTTTGATGTTCCTCTTCCTTTCTGTGAAGCCCGAAGTCAACTAAAGGGCTAATGATAACTATCAAAAAGCCTGCCATTTGAAATAAATAAATGACTCGTAGATATCAATCCGAATAATGACACCAAATATAACAGATGGAACTGACGGGCCATATTCAATTCCTAAGGTTAATGGTTCAAGCTTTGAATTAATAATGAATCATAAAACGTGAAAAAGTCAACAACTCTAATTATTTCCATTAAATCTCTGATAATAAGGTAATTAACACAAATGCCAGGATATACTGTGCGTCAGTCAATCCACCTGTCTTTCAATGCAGAGTCAATGAATTTGACAATACTTAATTTTAAATGCGGAGAATTGCCAATTGCATTGATTTGTTAAGAAAAGTTGAGAGCTGTAAGATTGGTAGGCAAAAGCGCAAGATGGAATATTGCTGATCTTTGAAGATATCTCATTTTGGAAAATGACACATTGACAGGTTATGGTTCAATAACCCTTGCCTTTTTGAGGACACGTTTACAGATCTGCTATATCGTTTTTGGCATATATATATATTGAATTTCTTGTTTTCCTTATACTGAATGCAACACGTAAACCTGAATTCTGGCTATATGCTTGAGGGATTTTGTTGGAATTTCAAATAACCTGCCAAAGAGAACCATCAGACCTTATTTCGGATAAGATTGAATCAATTAGAACACACGATGACGTAAAGGCAACTTCAAAGAGGTATTTAAAGTTAGTAAGAGTCATCTTAAGAACTCGACAAGACAAGTTCATGCACTATTTGTGCTAACATCAAATCAAAAATAAAGGTGAAACTTTGCAAAATTTAAAAATTAGAAAAATAAAATTATATATATATATTTTTTTTATATTTATATATATTAAACTTGTGACCTTGATATAATTTCAATTTGCCTCGCTGGGGCTGGTAGCTGCTATGGCAAATTCGCTTTCTTTACGAATAAATGTATTAAGAGTTGTTTGTTTAAAATGCTCGCGAAAATGGCGCTTCAATGTCGAGAATGCTCGTCGATGAAGTGTCTTTGTTAACTCTATTAGAATTTCAAACCCAAAAAATCGGATAACGGAGTTATTAATTTTGAAGTTGAATCTTTAATTCTCGTTGCTCTTCCAGTTTTTTTTTATTTCATCCTTTCCTATCTTTAAAATGAAAGATTCAAGTTGGCATCTAATTTTTATATCATATCTGGATAATGATTAGTAACCTCCTTATTTTCATCTTTTCAAGGAATTGTCCCTAAATATTAGACAGATAAATGTTTTTCAGAATTGAAGTAAATGATACAATTTCGCAAAGCTAACAAACTCATATTTTTTTACTTTTAGGGGCCCTTACCCTCTTAAGGCATCAATAAATTATCAACGACATCTTTTGTGACTTATGACGACTTGAAAATACGCAAAAGAATCTGCAAGCAGCAGAATAAAAATATCGAATTTCCTATTCCTGTGCAAAGTTTTGGAATGTGCAAAAAAATATCTCTGAAAGTGTTAAAATTGAACGAAAAACTAAGCAAATAAATATAAATCTCTAATACCATGTCGGCCAAGCCAAATGGCTGGAGAGATAGAGAGAGATAAAAGTTTTATAGGCAATAATTAAAATTTTCACTTCTTATCGACGTCAATTTTGTTCAAAACAAATCCGCAAAAAAGCCGAAAAATGATCGAGATTTTGAAAGATACCACTTCTCTCATTCCCACTTCCTCTAAATATAAATGGGGAGCACAATTACAAAAAAAGCTTTTTTTACCAAAATTGAATTCATTGCGTTTTTTTTTAATTTTTTTAAATTAAATAGATCCAGTGAAAATGATGAAATAAAAAAAATAATCACAATTTTGGAAAGTATTTTCCTATCACTGATGGATAACAAACAGCGTTGAGAAGCAAAGTAAACAAGCACAAAAGTGTCAAGAAAAAACACGAAACGAATCAATGCAAATTGCAAGGCAACTTGTAAACAGCTAGTGAAAGTGAAGTGATCGAACCTTTCAAAACATCATCTTCAATTTAAACTATTGCACAAAGTAATTACAAATCTGTACTGGCATTCTAAAAATCGCGCGAAAAACAACACTAGGCAACTGTCGTGTCTACGCTGTAGCAATCTACGTTTTTCCTAATGGACATAATATTGTCTTCAACGAAATGAAATTTACTCATGAAATCGATGACAGAAGTCGATTTATCGATTCTGAGTGACCAGAATTCCTTCAGAATACTCCTCTTTTCAATGTCTTACATTAATGGATTTGAGGTGCTTCACAGGAAATTTCATTTATGCGTAAAAAGAGCACGATTAAAGGTAAAGTTAGTGACTGGAAACGATCTATCGAACTTTCTAAGGAGATTGGTAAAAAACCTTTGCCAGACCTATCAGAATTAGGTTATGAAAAACACGGTTACAAAATTAACATCTAATATAATTACTGCAAGTTAGAGTTTAATCAAATTTAAAAGATGTATCTTAACTCAAAATGAACTTTTGATGGATACTTGCGTGCACATGATTCCCATTCTTCAACTTTATCGAGAAATAAGCATATTTCCCAATAACGCAAATTTGATACGATCATTTGGTGAACTTAAAATAATAAATATGTGGACTGCTCTATGATCATGCACTGGTTCGTCTCCCAAGTGGTTGTCTTTCCCATCCTGGTAATAATTAAAAAAAAACTCTCATGATCTCATTGTTCTGAGTGTACTAAAACAAGCAAATGTGAAATTTTGCCTCCCGAACTACAAACCTAAGCCAGTTAACGTCAAATGCGATGTAATCAAATGAAAAACAATGGCAGCTCATAAAAAAATTCCGGCTAAAATCAGATTAAGACACCCAGCCCAGAACAATGACCCAAATAGAGAAAATTAGAATGGCCCAAGCCAAATTTAGCGTGGATATGATTATAACTTCAACTTACTCTGGTCGCGAAGTTTGTATTTTTCGTGCTCTGATTACCATCACGCAAGTAAGTATTCAAAGAAGTTGGTCTATTTTCATATCTGGAAGCAGTTGATGACGAGGAAGGCGAGAGAGGTGGCAAAATCCTAACTTGTTCGGCTTTAGGGGTTGATGGCGTTTCAGGAATGGAAAGTGAAACCAAGGAGGACTGAGAACCACCAACCTCTCCTGAATGCTTCCTCATCTTTGAGAAGAACTTAGCAGCTCGTTCACCAACACTCAAACGGTTAGGTGATTCCGTAGGCGCATCACCACTAGAAGTCACTGTCAATGTCGAGAAGCTTTTGCGCGTGTCAGAGGGATGGGGAGAACTGGTTCGTTTAAAGAGCTCCATAAACTTTGAATTGCTTTTTTGACCCTGTGAACTGAGGTTAAAACTGATACGTTTCTTGGGTGATGTCTGCGGCATCTCATTTACCGGTGAGTCAATGTCACTGGAGGTGCTCACTGGGCGTACAAACTGAGCATTGGTCATACCAAAGGAGTCATTGTGACTAACGGCAGGAGGAATTTCAAGTGTTGTTGGCACGGCGAGTTTTTGAACAGGCTCAGTTATCGGTTCAATTGTACCTAGGTTACCAAATATTGCTCGAAGATTCTCCTGGGCTTTCTGGTCAGCTGCATTTTCGGTGGGTGTTACTCGTTTAGATCTAAGAGGGATTACAAAAATCAAAAAAAAATTCTCACTATGGTAAAAGAATATTTTTATAAGAAGAAAACACGACTACATTGAGACAGTTAGTGCTTTTTTTCACAGATCAAATCAATACACACTGCCTATTTTCCCAAAATTGTTATTGGGAAAAAACTCATATGCATCCCAAAATTTTCGTTGGGAATTCTAATGAACTACGATATACTGTTTATGATTAGAGTCTAAAATTGTAGGAAAAAATAATTTTCAAAAGCTTCCATCTCGTCGATCGTAAAAAAAGAAATATTACGTACATCGTGCCGACGGAAGTAAGTGCTTAGTGCTCTTTTACTTCCTTGCCAACAGTAAACCCCCCAAAGCCAAAGAAGTTACCCCTCCATATGAATAAACTTCCGTTTGACTTAAAAATGTGTTAAAAAACTCTGTTTTTAAGTAACTTTAAGAATCTAGAAGGCCTTTCAACCGCGGGAAGCATGCGAATAGTGAAACTAAAATTGGTCAGGAATTGAGATACACATGAGTATTCATCTTTTAAAGAAGCTTGCTTTTAAAGTTACTTAAACTATAGTTCTAGTTTAGCAGAACAAATGTTTGCATTCCATAGGGTTATCTTAATTCCAAATGCCAATAAAATCACATCGATAGAATTTAAATAAAAGTATGCATTTCAGAAATGACTAGGGGCAAAAGATCATGAGGAGACATTGCAATATGCAGATCTCATTAATGACAGCGTGTCAAACTCCCCCCCCCCCTCCCTGAAACATAGTCAACAGAGAGTATATTTGACTCACCCGTCAAAGATAGCATCTCCTCTACTCATCCACTAGGTTGTAATTAGAGAAAAATAATCTGAAAAACTGTTCCAAACTGATCTTTAAAGAAAGTTGTCCCATATAAGCTGCGTGTGTAATAGCCCTTCCCCGCAAAAATTATGGAAATTTTGATGCATAAGCGTAATCTGATCCGGATAAGTTATATGTATGGCTAACTTACACGCCAGAAAATGTACGACTTTCTCTTGGATAAGGAAGCACACAAAAATTAATAAATAAATTCATTGAAATTTTTCTATATTATTTTAAAAGATTACCACAGGAAAAAATTCGAACATCAAATTGGTTAAAACTTATCTTATTTTTAGTAAAATTACAAATTAAAAATTGCCACTGAAAATAATCTTTGAAATTTAGAAAAAAGTAACTGGTAATACAAATAAATAAATCGTTTTCTTTAAATAATATGTAAGAATAAAAAAATACGGATCCGAGATATACCCCAGTTGTTGGGAAGCCCGTATAGAAGTTGAAGGACTTGATTAGAGTTTGGTAATTCTTTGCGGTAACTGAACACTCTGTGAACACACGCCTTCAATTAGACCTTCCTTGAACAAGGGGTGTGCGATAGACTTACCTCCACGTGATGCCCTCTGGGCAACGTATACTCATACGGCAAAAAAGTCTATAAACTGGCAGTTGACTTCTGACTTCAAACTACCACGACCCCCCTGGTTGTCATATCCGACCAATTCCACAGTTCTCACCACACCTTTTTTCTACTTTTGTGTCTGTCTCTTTTACATCTTTGAAACTCTCTACTTCCCTGCCCCCATCTCGATTTTTCCACTCTGATGTTCCTTTCCCTCTGTGAAGCCTGAATTCAACTAAAGGGCCAATGATAACTATCAAAACGCCTGCCATTTGATATAATACCTTCCTTGAACAAAGAGCGCTAAATCGTCCAACTAACTTTTCATATCTCATTTTACCTGTTCCTAACACTCCATACCTCTCCAACTCAGTTCTTTTTGCTTTCCTGTTCATCCCACTCCCAATTTCCCACAGTTCAGTTTTACCAAATTCAACTAGCTTTCTTCGCACTCATTGAAGATAGCTGTCACCTGTTAGTAGTAGAAAGTTAGGTTCCAAGTTAAACCTAAGGGTTCATTTCCATTATCGTACAATTTGTCTTAAAGATCCCCAAATAACTGCTCACGACAGTAACTCTGAATTTTAGTTACAGCATTCGATTGTACCACTACGAAAGTTTAGAAGCTTTTACGGCAATCATAGTATCTGCACTCAACTGAAGGTCCGATTTATTAATTTTAGCGTGGGGTGAGCGATAGACTTGCCTCCACGTGGTGCACCCTGGGTAACGTATACGCATACGTCAAAAAAGTCTATTGATTGGCAGTTGACTTCTGACTTCAAACTATTAGGTTGGCAACAAAGTCATTGCCGATTTCAAATAAGAAGGCAAATTTGGAATTTTTGTTTCAAAATATAATTTTATTCAATTAGATATTGGCCGTTCTTGTCGATGACCTTTTTCCATCGTTCTGGCAGAGTAAAAATTCCCCGTTCGTAAAATGTCTGGTCTTTGCTATTAAAAAACTGAATTAGGTGTTATCCGACATCATCCGCGTTGTTAACAATTTCACCATTTAAAGAGTTTTGCATGGAACGAAACAAATGGTAATCCTCCGAAGGCGCAAGGTCAGGGCTATATGGTGGTGTGACAAAACATCCCAACCCAGTTCCAATAATGTTTGCCGAGTAACCAAAGATGTGTGTGGGGGGGGGCCTTGCGTTATCATGATGGAAAACAACACCCTTCCGATTTGATAATGCCGGCTGCTTATCTTCAATTGCATCCTTCAGTTTTTCGAGTTCTTCAACATACACATTTGAATTTATCGTTTGGTTCTGCGCCATGAGTTCAAAATACAAAATTCCTTTGTCATCCCACCAGACTGACAGCATAATCTTTTTTTGCTGAATCTCTGCTTTTGATACTGTTTGGGCTGATTGATCTTGCTTCACCCATCATCTCTTGCGAGTAACATTGTTAAAAACTGTCCACTTTTCGTCGCCAGTAACTAGGTTCTTCCTCGGAAATGGATCATTCTCATTGCGTTTCAGTAGCGGCGAATCACAGATGCTAATCCGTTGCGTCAAATGAATTTCCTTTAACTGATGAGGGATCCATAAATCAAGTTTCTTGACATAACCAAAGGTTTTTAATTTTTTTTCAATGCATGTATGCGACACATTGAGCTTCTCTGCACTATCTCGTGTTGTGCTGTGACGATTTGAATAGATAATGACCTTGATATGGGTTTCATCCACTTCGACTGGGCAGCCAGATCGTTGTGAATTTTTCAGTGAAAAATCACCGGAACGAAATCTTTCAAACCAATTTCGACACTGCCTTTCTTTTAAGGCTTCATCTTCATATACAGCACATAACTTCTTTTGTGCTTGCGATGCGTTCTTGCCTTTTCGGAAGTAATACAATAAAATGTGTCGGAAGTGCACGTCCTGTTCTTTCATTTTTAAATTGGGATAAAAACAAAACTAAAGAACTAAACAAAATAAATTTTTTACTAATTAACCTAGAAGCCCATACAGTAAGAAAAAATATAGGTTAGATGCTCTGGCCACGTTAACAAAACAAAAGAAAGTATAGAGTGAATCCGTCAACAAAAACGGCAATGACTTAGTTGCCAACCCAATACCATGACCCCACTGTATGTCATATTTGACCCCTTCCACAGTTCTCACCTCACCTTTATTCTACCTTTTCTACCTTCGTCTTTGAAGCACACTTCTGTTCCCTCCCCCACCTCTCTACTTTTTTTCACTTTGATGTTCCTCCTCCTTTCTGTGAAGCCCGAAGTCAACTAAAGGGCTAATGATAGCTATCAAAACGCCTGCCATTATAAATAAATAAATAAATAATTTTAGCGTTTTAAGGATTAGGCCACACTCTAAAATCCCAACCGTTTCTCGTCAAGTAACAGTGTAATATAAAGTGATACTCAGGCTCCCAAATATTGTTCAGCTGCACACTATCCACCATTTCTGATGCTTACAATACCTTTAAGGTGAAAACTAACCTCATTTAAGCAGGTAATTTTTATCAAAGAACTAAGTTTTCGCCTCAATTATTATAAGCCACGACAATAAAGCAGCAGCTGAGTCCCATAAAATAAGGTGATAAAATTTTAACTCCTCCTAACGCCTCTTGTCCCCCCCCTCCCCCTCCTCCTCCTCCTCTTCCAGAGGTACACCCACTTAACTAGACGATCACACAACATTGCGTGAAATAGAGCAATCTTAAACCGAATGGTTCGAAGAACACAATGAAAGAAACCAATGTCAAGTGGATAATGATGTTCATTGAGTTATAGAGCAGCTTTAAAGCCTGCAGGAAGGGAAATAGAACGCAATGAACTGACCGATTACGATTGAGCTTCGAAGTTTCTCGTCGTTGAATCTCGGCGATTCTAGCACTGGAGAAGGGCTGATCTTCAGCATTGCTGGCCTCACCTCGTTTGGTCATGAATTTAAGCATTTCGAATTTCAGTGTTTCCACAACAGTCTGACGTTTGATTGCTTCAAATCGTTGGCGAGCGTCTTCCAGAGCCTTTTCAATATCGACTTGGTGGGCCATAGCTTTTTCAACACTAGCAATCGAGGTGTTTGTAGTAGTTATGGATGTCGTTTGTTCCAGACGCTCTTCTTGATCGTCTAGCCAAGCATCCAGTTCAGCCATCTCAGAGTAAAGTTTCTAAAGAAGAGAAAAAAACATATTTTATTTTGAGAAAATAAAAGATCAAGTCATTTACTAGGTTAACGTAGTCTTTGTTTTGTCGGTAGTGACTTGGGGTATATCGTAAGAAGATATTTTTGACATTGCTGCAAGCTAACTTATTGGACACTTTAAAGTCAATATTTTACTAATCATCCTGAAATTTCCGTTTAACATGGAAGGTGGGAAGTGACAAAATAATCCAAAGGGAAATATTACGTTTCAGATCCATTTTTTGTTTATTTTTCCTTCGTCTTTTCAATAAGAGTTTGATCAGAACACACGCACATAACTTAATTCAATTAATAATTTATTAACAACTACTTTTTGCGTTCGCTTATTCGGGAAAACAGAAGCTTTAAACGTTTCCACTGCAAAATCTACACTCCAAAACTTTCCTATAAAGGGGTGTGCGATAGACCGACCTCCACGTGGTGCACCCTGGGCAACGTATACTCATGCGGCAAAAAAGTCTATCAACCGGCAGTTGACTTCTCACTTCAAACTACCATCACCCCTCTGTATGCCATTGTCGACTACTTCCACGGTGCTCACCTCCCCTTTTTTCTAACTTTGTGTCTGTCTCTTTTACATCTTTAAAACACTCTTCTGTTCACCCTCCCCTCTCGACCTTTTTTTGATTTGATGTTCCTCTCCTTCTGTGAAACCTGAAGTCAACTAAAGGGCTAATGATAACCATCAAAACCCCTGCCATTTGATATTAATAATTAAATGACAGCTATCACTAGCCCTATAGTTGACTTCGGGCTTCACAGAGGGAAGGAATATCAAAGTAACAGAAAGTCGAGGGGTGGGGAACATAAGAGTGTTTCACAGGTGTGAAGGAGACGGGCAGGCACAGAGGTAGAGAAAAGAATAAGGTGAGGTGAGAACTCTAGAAGTATTCGAATGGGGCATAGAGTCGGGTCAGGAAGCTTGAAGTTAGAAGTCAACTGCCGGTTTATAGACATTTTTGCCGTATTAGTATACGTTGCCCAAGGTACAACCCGTGGAAGTAAGTTTATCCCCCAGCTTAACGCACAAAGTTCAGTTGGCGTCCAGACCCCATGTCTAAAACCTCATTCCTTTAAGATTTGGAGGTGCTCAGTTGGAGGCCGGCAAAACGAAAATGTCTAATAGAGGGTGAGGTGGCGGTAAAATGAAGCAAGAATTTTAAGAGTCTAGCCTTGTTTTAACTCAATTTAAAAATGCTTAATTACTCCATCATACCAACTTAAGCTCCTTTGTTGTTTATATTCATTTGTTTATTTCTTTATATTTATTAAATTCTAGTGGTTCATTTTAATCCGTACCTACTTACATTGAAATGATCTAAAGGGATAAGGTATATCTGTCTGGAATTCTCACACTTCTCTCAGTAGATATGCTCTAACAATTTTTCTAAATTCAAACTTGTAGCAGAAGATAAATGCAACAAATTTATCCTTCTTGAATTGGAGATTTTAAATTCGCAAAGGAATTTAAGACGTCCAAGAAGGAATTCGTGAGAGATTCAACCTCAGAGTAATTAACGCAAATACCATTGCACCGACGAAAATGTCATTGAAATTCCTGCGAATCTCTCAACACTTTGTATGATTTTCGCACGCAATGCGAGTCATAATAATCGTCCTCGATGAAATATGCGGAAGGCCCTAGGCTTGTTGGGGTATTAATACAGGACCCCAGTAATTATTGGAGGGTGGAAATGTCTATCTGGTCAAGGAAAAGATTGGAAAAGTCTTCCTTTTAACTGGTTGCCAGTGATACCGTGACCAGTTTGCGTGCCTGCCAGGTTAAAGATCATGAGGTCAAAGGTCATCGAAGCACACCAAACAATATGGATGACCAACCACATTTGTTAAATCTGATAGGCAAACGGGATGATAGGAAGTGAATTCCGTAACAGAAGGGTCCAAGAATGCTTTAACTCTGTTCAGATCAAATTTTCCTCTTGAGATTGGTATGTTTCGTCTTGTTACTCTGCCATGATTAGAGTGTTCAGTTTCCATGTCTCCCAAGTTAGGGGTGATAGATCGGTGTTTAGTAAGGTGAAGAGTCAACCGAACTGGCGACTTCAGATAAACAAGGATGGGTGGCATCAAGGCAGTCCAAGAATACTCACCTTACTCTTAGCCTTGTGCAATACGGAAGTTTTGTCAAAATATCGCCAAATGCTTATGTCGATTTAAAAATTTGCATTGCTGCGATGTTCATCATAAAATGGGAACATTTTGTCCTGACGCCAAAACTTAAAAACCTTTTATTGAAAACAATTTTAAAAGATATCGAGTTAACATAGGGGGATTTTAAGAACATTTCCTATTTAAATCTTATGAAGTTTCATAATCTTCTTCCAATTTCAAAATTCCTATTGGATGCGAAATAAATTTTGTACTTTTAAGTGCACTAAGTTTTAAGTAGATTGGACGATGGCGTCTCTTCAATCTTGGCATAATTGGAAAAAACACCCACTTATTTAGACAATGCCGTTCTCGAACTCTCAAAGCTTCGAGTAGATTTCGGACCTTTCTATACTAACAGAAAATGTTTTTGCATTACCCACAAAAATGACCTACCCGTTTGTATAGCTTTATCTAATGAACTAGACAGGTTCAAGGTCAGTATACATCAATATCTATCCAAGTGTCTGCCTTGCGGTTAACACTATTTCCCACATGCTCGCACCCTCAGGGAGTTTGGGGAAAAATGGGTCAAAAAAGGCTCCAAATCGTACTCAAGTGCCGTCACTCTACAGACGAATAGACATGCGTCAAACCACCTGATTCTCAACTCAAGACCTTGCACACAAGGAAAGCCCAATCATATGCACCTAGTCTTTGTGCGGACTGCGGCTTACGACAAATGACTTGGTAGCTTTGTTTATGCGCACACCGCTTTAGTGCCTTTTAGAAGCTGCCGTAAGTAATTGGCGTAGTCGTCCTGCCCCCCCCCCCC